>CM053789.1:881474671-881762171 GCA_028749045.1 Cupressus sempervirens
ATAATGTGGTAATGCACTTGGTTGGCATGTGGTAGTGTTAGATTATGGTGACTGATCAGGAAAGTACTGTACATACTTCATAAATAGTGGGATTCGGGGCATCGCCTCGAATTTTTTTTTTTTGGGAACTAGTTGACATGGTAGCCGACATATTATGGCCGACATATGGCCGACATGTTATAACCCTAAAGCAGTTTAATACTTGTATAAAAAGGGCTTAGGGTTGGGTATTTTTCATATGTGGTGATACGAAATTGGTTCTTGCGGCGGTATTGAGCTGTAAGGGATTACGGATTGTAATCAGGTTGTAATCACTGGATTGTAATAAGATCGAATTTGCTGTTTGGTGGATGTAGCCCAGGGATTGGGTGAACCACGTTAAATCTTGGTGCCTTGTGTTCATTTCTGTGTGTTCTATTATTTTCTGTTATTGGTTATATTTGCATGTAGTTTTTATTTCTATCCATGGTTTATCCTAACAAGTGGTATCAGAGCAAGGTTGTCTTTCAATTATCCTCTGTAGGAAAGTCTCACGGTTAAGTGGGAGTCTCACAGTTGAGTGGGAGCGATGGCAGATGAGGGTAAGTTGAGGGTTGACAGGTTTAATGGGCAGAACTTCCAGTTATGGAAGATGCAAATGGAAGACTATTTATATCAGAAGGATTTATGGAAGCCGTTGGAAGGAAAAGCCAAGAATCAGGGAACTATGTTAGAGGCTGAATGGGATCTTTTGGATAGAAAGGCACTCGAAAGCATTCGGTTATGCTTGGCACCATCGATGGCATTTAATATTACAAAAGCAAAGACGACAAAAGATTTGATGAAAACCCTAGCGACACTGTATGAAAAGCCCTCTGCTTCAAATAAGGTATTTCTCATGAAACATTTATTTAATATGAAAATGGCAGAAGGTGGATCTGTTGTAGATCATTTAAATGAGTTTAATACTATTACTAGTCAATTATCTTCGGTGGGTATAAACTTTGATGAAGAAATTAGGGCTCTCTTGATTTTGTGTTCTTTGCCTGAAAGCTGGAATGGCTTGGTAATGGCGGTGAGTAATTCTGTTCCTAGATCTAGTACCCTAAAATATGATGATGTGATCGGTGTTATTTTAAGTGAGGAAACTCGTAGAAAATCCTCAGGTGGATCTACATCAGGAAGTGCTTTAAATGCACAAAGCAGGGGTAGAATGACTGAAAGAGGAAGTAACTCTGGAAATCATGGGAAATCAAGAGGAAAGTCAAAGGGGAGGAGGTCTCAATCGAGAGGACCAAATGATTGCTGGTACTGTGGGAAACCAGGGCACAAAAAGAAAGATTGCTAGACTCGAAAGAAAAATGAAGGAGATAAATCAGATGGAGACAAAGAGGCAAATGTGGTAAGTAACAAATCCAAAGAGGATGCTTTGCTTCTGTCTTTAGAGAGTGTTGATGATTCATGGGTTTTAGATTCTGGTGCTTCTTTTCATGCTACACCTCATAGAGGTTATTTCATTGATTATGTCCCAGGAGATTTTGGGATTGTTTATTTGGGGGATAATGAACCCTGTCAGATTGTTGGAAAGGGAAAAATTAAGATTAAGTTGCATAATGGGAATCATTGGCTACTACATGAGGTAAGACATGTTCCAAAACTAACTAGAAATTTAATTTCAGCAAGGCAACTCGGTGATGAGGGTTGTGTAGTTACTTTTAATGATAAAAATTGGAAGGTTTCAAAAGGTTCCCTTGTAGTAGAAAAAGGTGTGAAAGTAGGCACCTTATATCTTTGTACAGGTCATATTGTTCCTTCTACTTTGATTGTTTCAGAGAAAAATGAATATTCAGGAACAATTACTGCAGTTGAGCATGGAGATCAAATAGTTGCTGTAGATTCTGATACAGCGCTGTGGCACAATAGACTTGGGCACATGAGTGAGAAAGGTATGAAAGTACTTCATTCAAGGAAAGTTTTACCAGGTCTAAAATGTGTGAATATGGATTTCTGTGAAAGTTGTGTGTATGGAAAACAAAAGAGAGTGAGTTTTGTAAAGACAAGGAAGGAAAACAAAAAGGAGAAATTAGAGCTTGTGCATACAGATGTATGGGGACCGGCTTAGGTATCTTCCCTTGGTGGCTCTCATTATTATGTTACATTTATTGATGACGCAACTAGAAAAGTATGGGTTTATTTCCTTAGACAGAAATCTGATGTATTTCAAACTTTTAAGAAATGGAAATGCTTGGTTGAAAATGAGATTGGTAAGAAATTAAAATGTCTCAGATCTAATAATGATGGTGAGTATTGCAGTCATGAATTTGAAGATTATTGCTCCACTAATGGTATTCACAGACAAAAAATTGTTCCAAGAACTCCACAGGAAAATGGAGTGGCTGAACGCATGAACAGGACTATAATGGAGCGCGTAAGGAGCATGAGGTTGCATGCTGGGTTGCCCTTACACATGTGGGTGGAGGCTATCAATACTGTAGTATATTTGATTAATAGAGGTCCCTCTACTCCTTTGGGCTGTGGTATTCCAGAGGAAGCATGGACTGGTAAGAAGGTGAGTTATTCTTTTCTCAAAACCTTCGGTTGTGAAGATTTTGCTCATATAGACTCTGAAAATAGAACCAAGCTAGAAGCTAAATCAAAGAAATGTGTCTTTTTTGGATATGGCATTAATGAATTTGGCTATAGGCTTTGGGATTTTGAAAATCATAAAATTATAAGAAGCCGGGATGTCATATTCAATGAAAAAGTGTTGTACAAAGATCTGTTGCAGCAACATGAGAAGAAAGAAGATGATTATGTAGTGTTGGATGATACTCCAAAAGCTGATGTTCCAGCCATTCCTCATGATATGCAACAACTGCAACAACAAATACCACACACACCAGTGAATGTTAGATGGTCAACAAGGCCAATTAGACCTCCACAAAGGTTTTCTCCCTCTTTGTATTCGATTTTACTTACTGATGCTGGTGAACCTGAAAGTTATGATGAAGCTGTGCAGGTGGATACTAAGATTCAGTGGGAGTCTGCAATGAAAGATGAAATGGACTCTTTGCTAAAAAATAAGACATGGGATTTGTGCAAGTTGCCTGCAGGTAAAAAGGCTTTATAGAATAAATGGGTTTATAGGTTGAAAGAAGAGGAAGGAGGTAAGAAAAGATTTAAGGCCAGGTTAGTTGTAAAAGGATTTGCACAAAAAAAGGGAATTGATTTTGATGAGATATTTTCTCCTATTGTTAAAATGACTTCTATGCGTACTGTTTTAAGTCTTGTGGCTACTGAAGATTTGCATTTAGAGCAGATGGATGTTAAAACAGCCTTTCTTCATGGTGATTTGGATGAAGAAATATATATGGCTCAGCCATAGGGTTTTGAGGTCAAAGGTAAGAAGAGCTTAGTGTGCAAATTGAAGAAAATTTTATATGGCTTGAAGCAAGCACCTCGGCAATGGTATCTAAATTTGACAGTTTTATGCATGAGCATGGATATAATAGGTGTCATTCAGATTATTGTGTTTATTTTAAGAGGTTGGATGATGATAGCTACATTATTTTATGTTTATACGTTGATGATATGCTTATAGCTGGGTCTAACATGGATCATATTAAGGGGTTGAAATGCCAATTAGTACATGCATTTGCTATGAAGGATTTGGGGGCAGCAAAACAAATCCTTGGTATGAAGATTTGTAGAGATAGGAAGAACAGAACATTGATGCTATCTCAAGCTGATTATGTTGAGAAGGTGTTGCAACGTTTCTCTATGGAGAATGCTAAAGCTGTCAGCACACCTTTACCTGGTCATTTGAAATTGACTAAGGAGATGTGTCCCAAGACACAGGAAGAGGAGGATAAGATGTCCAAGGTACCCTATGCTTCATCTGTAGGAAGTTTGATGTATGCTATGGTATGCACTAGGCCAGATATTGCACATGCAGTGGGAGTCGTTAGCAGGTATATGAGTCATCCAGGATTTGAGCGTTGGAATGCTGTCAAGTAGATTCTTAGATATTTGAGAGGAACCTCCAATAAGTGTTTACACTTTGGGGGCTCTACTACTAATTTACAGGGCTATGTTGACTCAGATTTGGCTGGGGATATTGATACCAGGTGGAGTACTACAGGTTATGTCTTTACTGTTGGTGGGGTAGCCGTGAGCTGGGTTTCTAGGCTACAGAAGATTAATGCTCTCTCCACTACAGAGGCAGAGTATGTTGCTGCTACAGAGGCAGCCAAAGAGATGATATGGCTTCAGTTCTTCTTGGAAGAATTGGGACATCCTCAGAAGGATAATTATTTGTTCACAGATAGTCAGAGTTCCATTCATCTTGCTAAGAATTCAGCTCTACATTCTAAGACCAAACACATACAGTTGCGGTACCATTTCATTCGGTTAGTTTTGGAGGATCGACAGTTAAAGCTGGAGAAGATACATACCAATGAAAATCCAGCAGATATGTTGACAAAGGTTGTAACAAGGGAGAAGCTAAACTCCTCTTTAGCTTTAGTTCATCTTTTAGACTAAATGTGAATAAAAGAACAATAGAGTCTAGGGTGGTTTGATCCAGTGGGAGCCCCATGCGGTAGTTGTATTGCTACAGGATTAGTCTCCAAGTGGGAGATTGTTGTTTAGTGTGGAGCCTGATCAGTCCCCAAGTGGGAGATTATTAGATTATGGTGACTGATCAGGAAAGTACTGTACATACTTCATAAATAGTGGGGTTCGGGGCATCGGCCCAAAATTTTTTTTTTTGGGAAGTAGCCGACATATTATGGCTGACATATGGCCGACATGTTATAACCCTAATGCGGTTTAATACTTGTATAAAAAGGGCTTAGGGTTGGGTATTTTTCATATGTGGTGATACAAAATTGGTTCTTGTGGCGGTATTGAGCTGTAAGGGATTACAGATTGTAATCAGGTTGTAATCACTGAATTGTAATAAGATCGGATTTGTTGTTTGGTGGACGTAGCCCAGGGATTGGGTGAACCACGTTAAATCTTGGTGCCTTGTGTTCATTTCTATGTGTTCTATTATTTTCTATTATTGGTTATATTTGCATGTAGTTTTTATTTCTGTCCATGGTTTATCCTAACAGGTAGTGGGCCTTGAGTAGCTATAATGTAGTAGTATAGAGTTCTAGCCAGTGATACGGTGCCACATGGCATGTGACATGGTGATGGTACATTCAAAAAGTGGCATAGTGTTAACAGGGCAATTTGGGCAAACAGTGAGATGCTGACACATGGTAGTGACATGTAAACCTATTAGAAGGTGCCACATGGAACCCAAGTGGATGATGACATGGTAAATGCCAACCAATGGTGTGCTTCCATGTGGCACAAAAGGGTCAAACTTAGTTGACCCCAAATTCATAGGTCAGGGAAAAAATCAAAAATTAAAAAAAAAAAAAAAATTAGTTTTTCCTTAAAAAATTTCACGTGCATAAATTTTTTAATTGAAATTGATATATCCTTACATCTAGACTTTAGGAAACATGAAATTTTTTGCATACAAATTTAAAAGGCAAGTGCTGACCACAAAGCCATGTTTTTCCAAATAAGATTTTGGGCATTTTCGGCAAGCGAATATAGTGATATTATATATTTCCAGAACTGGGAGAGAATGAACTTTCCATTTCTAGAGTTTTTTTTTGCATAGGAAGCCATTTGCTTAAGTTATATAGTGTTTTGTCCCAGATACCTAGTTTGCAACCACATTTAGGTATTGAGGTTCATATTTGTTTTCTAGCAAGGTGATGAATTGAATGTGTGTAAAAAACATTAAAAATGCAGTTAGGGTCAAGTTTGGTCACCTTTAAGTCAGTTGAATGTAGATATTATCAGTATTTCATGATGCATTTCAAATATTTTAGTAATAGAAGGGTTTTCATCATTGAGGAAGAGATATTTTGGGTTTGTTACAAAACAATGATAAAAACCAAATCAGATTTCATGGGTAGAAAGATGAGAGATGTTTTACAACTACAAAGAATGAAGATTCAAGTGGACACATGTCACTTCCAAATCAGATCTAGGATTTCATTTTTTTCCTATATCTCTCTCTTTCTGATTCATTATAGGGGTTCTAGTTTTGGAGAAATTTCTGACTGCTACAATACCATGTTGGTTCCAATCTTGAGTTTTTCTCAGATTTGTGAAACCAAGTTTCTAGTTTTGGAGAAAATTTCTCATTGCTATGATACCATAATCTTTAGCATATTTCCTTTGTATGAATAGTAGTAGTAAAGATAATATAGCTAGTTTTGAACTACTTAGTGGTTTTATGAATTGTTTTACATGCACCTGAATGTATAGTTTCAAAGAAATGAATACAAATCAGTAGGAATCTCCTTAGTTTCATTCTGATTCTCATCTCCTATCTTTGTAATCTACAATCTTATGTGAGTTAAGGACAAAGAAATGAGACACATTTATATCCCCTTAAGGTTGTATGTTTGATATATTTTGTTGTTGGAACAAAGGGCCAAATAAATGCTTGATGTATTTGTTAGGTTTGCTAGTTATTTTGAGAAGGATACTTCATGAGAATGAGGTCTTTATGAACATTGATGTCTGAATCACAAGGTGATAGAATAGATCTAATATCGTGATGTATGGAATATGTCATTGGTATCACAGATGTATACATTTATTTTGTGGAATTGCACAATAGTAAGGCATTGATCATCTACAGGATCAACTTTTCCTTACTACTGTATATTTGGAGTTTTTTCTGAAATCAACATCATTAATCAAATATTGTTCTCTTTAATGTTGAAGAACTGATAAGGATGCCCTCACTTACCTTATCAAGTCCTTAGGTCATGTCATTAGCTATTTCATGTTTGAGAGCTTTGCATAAGTGTTAGAAGATTAAGGGTTTTATCTCCTTTATTTAGTTTCAATGTATGCTTTTGACAACTAGTACCATATGAAGAATCTACAAGTCCACCCACCTAGGTTTCATAGTGCTTGAAGTAGAAGAAGGGTCTAGCCTTATAGTTGGCCTAGTGTCTGAAAGGGTATGTTTAAGATGGAAAGTAGTTTCCCCTAGATGTATATTGTTCTCATCAAAGTAATTTGAAATTGAGATGTTTCAAAACACCAAAAAAATGATGACTCCACTAGGGAGATGATGGAAAATAAGCTTTGTTAAAAGGACAGGAATCTCTGGTGTGAATTGAATATTTTTGTCCTATTTTTTAGAATGGTTTTTCCCATTCGAGTCACCAAAAAAATGGTTACTCTACTAGGGAAGTATTGAATCTAAAAGAGAGATTCAATATGATTGAAAGAAAGGCATGTACAAATTTTTCTATAGTCACAAGGTCATGAAGTTCTTTCCATCTCTTTGTTGAATATTCATGTCTCCTAGTGAAGTTTGATCCATTTGTAGTAGTAACTTTTAGGTTGAGTGTAAATAGTATTGCTAAGAATGTTCATCTTCAATCAATTAAGCCAAATTTTGTTTTCAAAGTGCTATTGTAAAATCAAAGTCAAGAATGAACAAAAGGTTTTGTCCTCTTTTTCAAGTTTGTAAATCTACAAGAGTAGTTTGATGATTTTTATTTCTCCTATATCTGAAGGTCTGGTTCAAATTTTTCAAGTGACAAATTATGTTTTATTTCTCACAAAGTGTGAGTAGCGACTCTAAATCTCTACACTAGTTATTTCCTAGTTGATTTCATTGCAATATTTTGAAGGACTTTTAGTTGTATGGGCAGCTCTAAAGCTTTTGATAGTTTCTTGAAAAGGAAGTTTAAGATCTTGATAACTTTTAGAGTGGTGTTTGCATCTATTGTTATAAGAAATAGGAAAGTAAATCACAACAGTGATTTCTTTATCCTCTTGCAAGGAGGTGGCAGCTCTACAATGGTGTGAAGGATTTTTATTATGCACCCATGTCAAATCAATAGATCAAAGTCTTGCATCAACACTTGAGGTATTTTTGATTTTCATGTTTCTCTTTCATGGAAGTCAAGTGTTAAAAAAAAGTTGCCTCTATTTAGTGATTTTCAGCACTAGAAAGGAAGCATAAATTTTAATTTATGATAGAGTCATATTTTAGATCTGAGAATAGTTTTCCAAGTTCTGAGAGTTTGGAGACTATAGTTAACAACATTGCTATGTTGAATAAACTAATCTATAATAAGATTGTCAATATCATAAGTATAAAAGTAGGAAGTAGTCAAGGTTTAAATGTCATACAATGTTATCTAAAGATTAAATTAGTAATCAGCAAGATGCCTTTTCATTCTAAACCTAAGGAATCTTCCCTACCTAAAGTTTTCCTAGATGTTCTAATGCATGATTCAATTAATTGGCCAACACCTATTCGATTACAAAAGTTTTTGCAAGTTGAAATATTCATTAAGGAGATGGAAAGTGATAATTAGAGTTCAAGATATATCTTCTGATGATAATAATGAGTGTGCTAAAAGTCAAGGTAGTAATGAATGTAATGAATCCATATATAAAGATGATTTATCTTCCAAATGTAAAGAGGTGGATTCAAATGCTAATGAATCAGGTAATTGTAATCAACATCATGAAGATGGATATGAAACTAAAAATAAACTTTGTTATAGTAAATATGAAGTTGAGGAATTATATAACAATGATGGAGGTAGTTCTTTCTGATGATAATGAATGTTGTAATGATTTTGATGTTCCAGATTGTTATACTAATGATTTTTCTATTATAAGTTCTTCATGTCATCCAGATGATAATCACAACCAGGAGAAGATTTGTGAGGCAGTCTTCTTGAGCCTTGATAAAATTTCAGCTTTGTTGGCTCATGATTTTGAAAAGCATGTAAGTGTTTCTAAGGATGCTAATATTTTTCCCTCATAATGCTTTTTTAGTCAACCAAGTTGCTTCCCCAAAGTTTAATGTGGAAAGAGATATAGAATCTGAACAATCTTTGTCAGATTTTGGAGGTGTATATGATGGTACCTCAAATGTATTTGCATATGATAACTTGTTAGATGTGGGGGTTGTTAGTGAAGGGAAGTTCGATGTTGTTTCATATTCTTCTTGTGTTGGCTTTTCTACATATGTTTTGATGTTTCATGTGATGAAGTGGAAAATAGTGAAAGTTATCAATCCAAATATGGATTTTCTTTATGTGCTGATCAATCTTATAGTGATAAGTTCAAGGTTCATTCTCACATTTTGGTAGATGAAGAAAATGATTTTGATCAACATAGTTTAGATCAGCACTTTTAGGATAAGTTTTCATACTCGATGACTGATTAGTTGTTTGAGTGTGAAGATATTTTAGTGAAAGATAAATCTAATTTGATGAGTAACATGATTGCAAGTGGGTAGCAATCAAATTTAATATACTCCTCACATCTAGTTACACAAGGTGAGTTGAAAATTTTTGACACATGCCACTTCTTGAACAAAGTAGAATATGAATCATTTGTGTTTTTGATTGATAGCATGCATCAGTCATATGTAGACAATGGTTTTTAGATTGATCCTAGTTTACATGAGAATGCTGATATTTTTTCTCATAGTAAGCATGATGTATAAGTTAATGCTGATTTGTACATGCACTATGAGAATGATGGAAGTTATTTTGTTTTGTCAAAAGAGCTAACTGATAATGTTGATTTGTTGGATACAATTGTTCAATTGTGTGTTGTCTTTGATGTCACACAAATGTCATATCAGTCATCAGACAATGTTTACTGAGCTTAGAAGGTCAGTAAGGCAATAGACAGTGTCTACCAAGCTCAGAAGGTCAGCAAGGCAATAGACAGTGTCTACTGGGCTTAGAAGGTCCGCAAGGCAATAGATAGTGTCTACCAAGCTCAGAAGGTCAGGAAGGCAATAGATAGTGTCTACCGAGCACAAAAGGTTAGTAAAGAATAGATTGCAGTATCTACCAAGTAGAAAGTTGGTTACCGAGCCTTCAAGGCAATCAAAGAAAGTTAGTTCTTACCGAGCTCACTCAGTAGTCAAAGAAAATATGATAAAAGCAGTTCTTATCGAGATCACATGGAAATCGAAGAAAATATGATAGAAATAGTTCTTACCGAGTTCACTTAGTCATCAAAGGTAATTTGGTAAAAGCAGTTCTTATCAAGTAAACTCGGCAACCAAAGGATTTTAAGATATTGTAACGTTAACCGAGTCAAGAAGGCTAACTCTAGAAATTCTTAGAAGTAGTATTTACTGAGTAGGGTGAACCAATAAAGGAAGTTTATTTGTTTAAAGAATAATATCTGTAGCTGACTGTTGAATGGTTTATTGGTAAATGTAACATGTAAATGAGCCAACTTGACAATCTAAATGGTATAAGTAAGAAGTCAAGTTGCGAATTCAAACAAGTATTGTATGGAGATATGAGAAGTTAATGTGTGATATGAAGACTAATTATTATGGAAGTGAATTTGAAGAATGATCTCAGATCATTAAGGAGCAGCAGAGTCAGATATGATCAAGGAGGATCTAATGATGCTGAACATAGACCTATATCTAGCAAATTCAATTGCATCTTGTTCAGGTCAATTCAATGTTGCTTTCTAACCATTGTAGCAATCATTTCAAATCTCTTAACAGAGTTGGTTTAACAACCATTTTGTAAATCTTCTAACAAGGTGATAGTTCAGTTGAATTGTTCTAAAGACCTCTAGCAAGGCCACTCCTAATAGGGTGATTAAATCCTCTAACAAGGTCACACCTAACAGTGTGTATTGTAACCTTTAATAGGGTTGGCTCCCAACAGGGATCACTTTAGAAAAGTGAAAATTGGTGACTAGTTACTTGGTGGTTTTTCCCATATTGAGTTTCCACGTTAAATCTGGTGTCTCTTGTGTTCACTTTATTTTCAATTACATGCATGATTGTAATAGTTTAATTTACCGAGTTACAATAGTTGTTTACTGAGTAAAAGCAGTAACTAGATCATTAAGACATCTAGGGATTTGTGGATTAATTTTTGTAACTGATTCACCCCCCCTCTCAGTTACTTTATCTTTAATTCCAATAGATTATATTGCTTAAATTGATAGAAGAGATTTTTTGAGATTACCTCATGAAATTGTAGATGAAAATCAGATCTATGATAGAGGTAAAAAGTTTTGATAAGTTCGGTGGCCCAGGGCCATTGTTTGTATAGTTTAGGAGGAGTTGTTTTTTCTTTCAATAAAGTTGTTCAAGAGAAGTTTTTGTTGTCAAGTGTCTAGTCTACTCCTTTCAAATATTTAAATCCTTGTCATACCCATAGGGGATATGCATCCCTAGATAGAGCCACTATTAGGACTCAAAATTGAAGCAAAAATTTTGAGTACCATTCAAAAAATCAAGCCCTATAAGTGCTTTTTAATGCATTTGTACCTGGCTATCTTTTCAAGGCATAAAAGGTGTTTAATGTTTCTAATAACTTGCATTTAGTATATCCACTCATCCCATGAATATAAATTTCCATTCTGAGCCATTCCATAAAGTTCCATTTTGAGCAATGTCCAAATTTGCATTTTTGCTTTAGTGTCAAACAATAGTAGGAGGCCTAGTTTGCATCTGAACATTTCACACACAGTTATGTTTCGTGTCTCACCACTTTGGGAGTGTTTAGTATCCATATTAGAGAATTTTGTTTTTATATTTTGAGTTTTTTTGATATGTTTTGACTAGGTTTTGAATACCTCAAAGTTGGTCATTTATTATTGTCATGCTGATGCAAATTGTTCATAATTCTAGGAGGCCCTGTTTGACTTGTTGTAACTTTGACCTAGTTGACCAAAATGAGAAAATTCCTTTTGCATTGTATTCTAGAGGCTAGAGACTTCTCATTTTTAATTTTTTAATTTTGAGCTTATGAAAAATTCATTTTATCAATTTTTGAATGCAATTCCAAAAGTAATTTATAAAGTTTTACTTATGTCAAAAGGTACAGATTAGTTGGTACCTCTGTTCGGGATGTTATAACTTGGAATCCATGATAGGTGAGATTAGGTGGACTGTACCATTGTGTTCTACTCTAAAAATGCTTTAAGTGTGCTAGTTTGTAAGTTTTGATGAATCCTTCTATACACTTTCCCAGGTCTATTCCATTTTTTAAAAATGTTTTTCTACTAGTGTTTCCAGTCTACAAATTTGAGTAGCCCACTTTGACCGCTTGCCAAATGTGCCCTATTTTTTTTCATGAGCCCAAATATCAGATTTATACTCTCCTCATGATAGTGAATCAACACCCTAGTTTGCATTTCCCTAAGTGTCAGTTTGACCTATTTTCAAAGCCAAATTTGAATGCATTTTATTATTTTCGGACACATTTTCTTGCAGGTAGTTTTGAGAAGGAAGCTTTGACAATCAATATCTTTTGACTGAGAACCTTCATCAGATGAGATTCAACATGGTACAAGAGTGTGGAGCAAAGATTTAGTATGCCATAGCTTAGTGCCTAGTTACTTGTTTAAGTCAGTTTTTAAGGCCAATCAGAGAACCCCTTGGCACATAATTTACAGTTTTCCAAAAAAGATGAAATGAGCTTTTAAGTGATAAATCGGTATCGCATGATTAATGGATCCATTTGATAGTTCATTTTTTTGAAGATGGATTTTTTTTAGCTGGACCTACTTTTGGGGCCGACTAATTTCATCAGTGTGAAGTAATACTTGCAATTTAAAATAAAATATCTTGATAAGACATGATGGTTATGCAAGCCATCACCTAAGATTAAAGGCACATATGAGATTCCATAGGTAATGTACATAAAGGGAAATACTTGAATGTCCAAGAAAGAGTTTGAGTCAGCATTCCCTAAAATCTATTATATAAATAGCTTTTCTCCTACCCCTTTTTGAAGTTCTATTATAGGGATAATGGGGAATGGGCTTTCCATTAGTTTTTCTTATTATGAACATGTCAATATTGAGTAGAAAATAAAGAATGAGATTGATTAGACTGTTCTAGATGTGGGAAAGGCAATATGGAATGACACAAATTTGGGCATGACCGAGATCATAGAGAAATAACATCATTGTGAGTCATAGCCCATAGGAGAAAGTCTGAATTATTAAGATGTACATCACTATGGCTGAATTCATATACATGTATATTTTGACATTCATGTGACGCTTTCCACAAATTGTGAAAGATGTTTTGGTTGGAGAACTTACTAATTGATTATCTACATGCTAGATCATGCTCAATGGCTTCCTCCAGCCAAAAGCATAGTGATTTTTTTTAGCAATATGTCTCTGTCTATCTACGAATTTATCCTTAATACCCATCTTTGGGATTCCAATTGCCAGTAATTTATATGTTGAAATACACGTTGCTCTTGAGTGCTACTAAGGAGGAGGTTTGCAATGGCTAATGCATGAGAAGGGAAGGAGTTACTTAAACTATATAGGGTGTAGTTAAAAGGAAGTTAAAGTTGTTGAACCTTTGTTCTAAGAGATACCAAGAGGGGCAAGCTTCCAAATAGATGCATTTAGGCCTGCACTAAATTATAATGGAGATGGAACATATTTTATTCAAGAAAATACAACAAGGACCCACAAGGTTGAAGAGGAGAAGAGCAGTGTCTTTGTGGGCAAGAGATGGAGTATTTGTTCTACAGAAGACTTTCTTACATGAAGGAAACAAAGGCATCCTTTTCTAGGGGGAATCTGAGAGGAATGTGTTGGGGATTATTTAGTTTAAAATGCCATGGCTTGTTTACTTCATGTAGGGCAGAAGATATGAAAATGTTTTCCATAATTTAAAGGATCAAAGGAACCCATAGATATTTCAAAGAAGCTATAAGATTAATTTCCTTAGATAGTGAGCAGAATCCCTTGGTTTGATGAAATCTCTCCCATTTTCCATGATGAAAAGACTATTGAGGCTTAGGTGTTTAATAATACAGTAACTTGGAAATTTCCTATTCAAAATGCATGGCAATGTAGTGGAGATTGAAATTGCTTATATTGAAAGGGGTTGGCAATAATATATTCAAGGGTCTTTGAACATTGTACAAACTAGGATCCAATGTTAGCATGAATGTTGATGCTATAGGAAAACATTGCAGAACAATGATATGGTTGTGTTTGTCATTGATGACAACATAGTAAAATTGATAGAGCAAAATATTGAGATTTATGTATTGAAGACATCACATTGTGTATCTACCCATGTGCTAATTAAAAACATATACTACAATATGTATTTGACATGTGCTCAAGTGTGCAGAACCTGAATCGACAACATACGAAAGATATTGATGATTTACTCAGAACTGCAGGAAAACAGAGTATTGCGGAAATAGTTTCTATAGTATGATCAATATAACATATTGTGCTTTGAATGATGGGTTACACAATTAACTAGAGGAAGTACAATGACCATTAATGACATTAGCAAGTGTGCAGGTATGAAAGTCACATGTGTGGAAGTTTGGAAACAACTATTAGTTGACAACATTAATTAAATGTGTATTTCATTTAATTAAATATGGAGCTAACTCTAATGAATGTTAAGTATATGGAGCCGACTCAAATGATTAATAATTGAGTATGGTATAAAGGAAAGATGTTTTTCAAGTTCTACAGTCCATGGATGTGATCAAGAAGTAGCAAAGACTTGCGAATTGTGAAGTAGAAGAGTAGAGTAATCTGCTAATGTGTGTAAGTGACCTTAAGGGTTACTAACGAGTTCTAGATCTATTTTCATGTCTAAAGGTGTAGGAGTCTGATGTATTGGATAGAGGAAGAGAAAAGAGATTTTTGCACATCTATTGTTCTAAAAGGAATAGTATCAAGATCAATTGGATGGTGGGTTCATTGATCTAATCTTGAAGCTATTTGGATAGTAGGCTCAATTGTCTTCTTCAAATCCTAACAGGGTTGGAATCTCCTAACAAGGATTCAAAGTCTCCTAAAAAGGACTCTTTGTATTAAGCATTGTAACATACTCCTAATAGGGTCTATCCTCTAACAAGGAATATTCATATTATTACATTATTCTATGGGCATCATTCCCATCGGGGTTTTCCCTTTGATCAAGGGTTTCCCTAGTCAACATATTTGGTGTATGTGTGTATTTGCATTTCTTTATGATTTTTGTTGAATTTGGTTGATAAAGTAAGAATTTTTTTAATTTAATACATAACTTCTCTCAATTATATTGGTGATCTATTACTTCTAACAATTGGTATCAGAGCATCAAGTCCTTAAAAGAAAGTTTAAACAAATTTGGGAGATCCATGGCAAATATGTTTAGAAAGGAAAGTCCTAGATTTGATGGCATAAACTATGATAGTTGGAAGGATAAAATGAAGACTCATCTCTTTTGCATGGGTCTAGGCTATTGGCTTGTGACCAAGACATCCAGAAACATTGTAGAAGAAGACAATCTTGAAACCTGGACCAAAGAATAGAGAGAAGTATTTATGTGTAACATAACGACAAGAGAAGCAATACTATCAGTATTACTTGAAAGTGAGTACAGTCAGGTAAAACTGCTTAAGACATCTCATGAAATTTGGAAAACTTTAGAAGCTAATTATGAAGGTGATACACATGCAAAAAGAGTTAGATTGAAAATTTTGTATTTCTCATTTCAAGATACTAGAATGATGGAAGATGAATCTATAAGAAGCTATATTGGAAGAATATTTGAGATTGTTGTAGGAATCACATCTCTTGATGGAAAGAAATTTAATGATGAAGCGATATATAAGATCTTGAAAAGTCTGACACCAACTTTCAAGTCAGTAGCACAAATGATTCAATTGATGATACCTTGCACTACTAATTTCACCAAAGAGACATTGCTTGGTAGATTGGAAGCTGCAAAATTTGATCTGAAATAGTTTGGAGAATTTGCAAAGGTTGAAATAGAATTCAGTGCATTATACATCAAACCTGGTTTAGCAAGGAGCACAAAAACACAAGGAGACATTGCTAACAGCAACAAATCCATTGAAGAAAAGATCCAAGAAGGATTGGCTCTTAGTGTGGAAAGAGAAAAAGATGGTAAGAATATATTTAAATGTTGGACTTGTAATGAATATGGTCATTATGCATCTAAGGGTCCTAAAAGAGAAAGGAAGTTTAAGGGTAGATTCAAATCTAGAAGATCTAAAAATTACTTATATCCTATTGAAGAAGAAGATGTAGAAGAATCTGATAAAAGAAAAAGTGAAGATGAATTGGGATTTGTAGCTATAAAAGGGGATGATCTTGACAGAGAAATCAAAGAGGACAATGCATTGATTTCATAGGTTGAAAAGAAAGATTGGATCATTAATAGTGGATGTTCACATCACATTACTAGTGATATGAGAAAGTTTGTCAAATTCAAAAGCTATGATGGAGGAATTGTTAGAGTAGGGAATAATGCATCTTGTCATATTACAGGAATTGGATCTATAACACTTGATGATAAAACATATACTGATGATGTTTATTTTGTTGATGGACTTAAGCATAACTTGTTGAGTGTTGGACAGCTTATGGATGAAGGCTATCAACTACAATTTGGTAATAATACATGCATTATCAAGAACAAGGAAGGAAAACTACTTGGTACCAGCACAAAAACTAGAGGTAATGTATTTTAGTTAAACTCCACTAAAATAAATATGTCTAGTAGTAAGGATTGACAACAATTAGTTATGGCACAAAAGATTTTATCACATTAACTTTGATAACATTGTGAAGGCTAGTAATACACTTGTGTGAGATTTTCCCAAAATCTCTAAGTCCACTGACACTATTTGTAAGGAATGCATTTTGGCTAAATAGAAAAGAGTCTCATTTCCTAGCAAATAGTTTTGTACTACACAAAAGTTGGAACTAGTACATAAAGATTTGAGTGGTCCTATGAAAACAAGAGGATTCTATCGAGAAAGGTACATCATGATTTTTGTTGATGATTTCACTAGAATGATGTAGGTAGCTTTTCTTAAAGAAAAATCAAAATCATTTGAGAAATTTAGGATATTTAAGAACGAGGTGGAAAATGAATCTAGAGTTAAGATCCAGAGCTTAAGATCAAATAGAGGAGGAGAATTCACCTCTAGAGAATTCAATATCTATTGTAAAGAACATGACATTAGGAGACAACTATCCTCACCCCATACACCTGAGTAGAATGGGATTTCTGAAAGAAGAAATAAATCAATTGCTGAAGTAGCAAGAGATATGTTATTTGAGAATGATGTACTAAAGATCTTTTGGAGAGAAGCAGTCAATACAACAATATACACACTAAACAGAGTGCAGATTAGGAAAGATATGGACAAAACTCCCTATGAACTATGGTTTGGTCACTCACCATCAATCAAGTACTTTAGGATATTTAGAAGCAATTGTTACATTAGAAGAGAGGATGATATTGGTAAATTTGATCCAAGGATCAATGAAGGTATGTTTCTTGGTTATTCATTGAAAAGTAAAGCTTACAGATGTTCCAACTATAGAACAAAAACTATAGTAGAGTGTGCAAATGTTAAAGCTGATGAAAATTTTGGTACCAAGGAAAAGATAATGGACTATAACTCTAATGGAGATGATTACTCTGGAAAGGCTAATAGAATTAATGAGTTATTTCTCAAGAATAACAATGACTTGTAGAATAATGTGCAAATTGAAGATATGAGAGAAGAATAGAGCGCAATACCTGAGATAAGAATTTAAGCATCAACTCCTGCTCCAAATAGAAACATGACAAGAAATCATCCCATTGATCAGATAATAGGAAGTAAAGAAAAAGGGGTAATGACAAGGAGTAGAATTAATGAAGAACTATGTCTAATATCTCAAGTAGAACCAAGAAGTGTAGATGAAGCAATCAAAGATAACTATTGGAAAGAAGTAATGAAGGAAGAACTCCAACAGATAATTAAAAATAACACATGGGAATTAGTTCCTAGACCCAAGGACAAAAATGTTATTAGCACTAAATGGGTATTCAAAAATAAAATGAATGAACAAGGAGAAGTGATAAGAAACAAGGCAAGACTTGTGTGCAAAGGCTACTCTTGGCAAGAAGGAATTGATTATGAAGAAACATATGCACTTGTAGCAAGAATGGAAGGAGTTAGAATCCTCCTAGCATATGCAGCAACCAAGAATTTTAAGGTATATCAAATGAATGTTAAGTCAGCATTCTTAAATGGAGAACTTTAAGAAGAAGTCTACATTGAGCAACCAGAGGATTTTTCTTTAATAGAAGAAAAGGATATGGTTTGTAGACTAAAGAAAGCATTGTATGGATTAAAACAAGCACCAAGAACTTGGTATGAAAGGTTGGACAAATACTTAGCAAAGCTTGGATTTGCTAAAGGAACAACAGATGGTAACTTTTACTTAAAGAAACTAGAAGATGGTTTGCTAATAATTATTGTATTTTTTGATGACATCATTTTTTGTGGAAATGATGAAGCTAGTAACAAATTCTTAGAAGACATGAAGAATGAGTTTGAAATGAGCTTGATAGGTGAAATGAAAATATTCTTGGGATTGCAGATTGTTCAGAACAAAGAAGGTATCTTTATTTCTCAAACCAAGTATTTAAAGGATTTACTAAAAAGATTTGGTTTAGAAAGTTGTAAACCTATTGGAACTCCTATGGTAACTAGTCATAAATTATCTAGGAAAGATGAGACACCTACTATTGAACAAAAGAAGTACAGATCTATGATTCAAGGATTGCAATATCTAACTCATAGCAGACTAGATATAGCCAATGTAGTTGGAATTGTGGCAAGATTTCAAGCTGATCCTAAGGAATATCACTATGCAGTAGTGAAAAGAATATTTAGATATCTGAAAAGGAACATCATATTATGGTATTTGGTATGATAGAAATAGTAGCTTTACTCTCTATACCTATAAAGATGTTGATTGGGCAGGAGATAGGGATGATAGTAAAAGCACTAGTGGAGGAACATTTTTCCTTGGAGGGAGATTGGTTTCTTGGCTCAGCAAGAAGCAAGATTGTACCTCACAAAGTACTATAGAGGTAGAGTATGTTGTAGCAGCAAACAACTATAATCAAGTCATATGGATGAAGTAGATGATGAAGGATATTGGAATGACATTCAAAAAACCTATTATCATTTACTATGATAACACAATTATAGTCAACATGTCTAAGAATCCTATTTTGCATTCTAAGACTAAGCATATTGCTATAAAATATCATGTGCTAAAAGAAAAAGTTACAAAAAAAGAAATCAGATTGGAATACATCAGCACTAAGGAACATATTGTAAACATTTTCACAAAGGCCTTACCAAATGATACATTTGAGTACCTAAGATGTATGCTTGGGGTTATGCACCTACCTAGCTTAGAGTAAAAGATGTAGAAGTGCATCAGTCTAGGGTACACATCACCATTGTTAGACTAGACTAAATGTTGATGCTTCCTCAATAGGGGAGTATCTGGGATGAACAAATTCAGTCAAGGAATCTTGGTAATATGTAATTAGTATACAATAGTATCTTTAGATACTTGTGTTATTCAATTATATGCAAAGATTGTAAAGCAACATACCAGCTTGTGGTCATGTTAATAAGTTGTTATGCATTCAAATTTTGTATTACCTTTGACATTGATGTCAATGGGGGAGAGAGTGATATGAAAAGCATTTCATTAAGGGAAAGAGAGTGATATGTAAGACACTAAAGAGAACCTGCACTATGGGAGAGTAGTTTTGAAGCATTTGATTGATTGGTGAACTAGATGTTTTTTATCTATGTTGCCATCAATGCCAAAGGGGGAGATTGTTAGCATGAATGCTAATGCTATGAGAAAACATTGCAGAACAGTGATATGACTGTGTTTTTCATTGATGACAACGTAGTAAAATTGACAAAGCAATAGACTGAGATTTATGTATTGAGGACATCACATTGCATAACTACCGATGTGCAGTTAACAACATATACTACAACATGTATTTGACATCTGATCAAGTGCCTAGAACTTGAATCAATAGCATATAGAAGATATTGATGATTTATTAAGAACCACAAGAAAATAGGGTATTGGGAAAATAGTTTATGTTGTATAATCAATATAACATATTGTGATTGGAATAAAGGGTTGCACAGTTAATAGGAGGAAGTACACTAACCACTAATGATGTTAGCAAGTGGGCAGGTATGGAAGTCGAATGTGTGGAAGTTTGGAAACAACCATGAGCTGACAACATTAATTAAATGTGTATTCCATTTAATTAAATATGGAGCTGACTCTAATGAATTCTAAGCATATGGAGCTGACTCAAATGATTAATAATTGAGTATGGTATAAAGGAAAGATGTTTTCTGAGTTCTAGAGTCCATGGATGTGATCAGGAAGTAGAGAAGACTTGCAAATTGTGAAGTAGAAGAGTAGAGTAATCTGCTAATGTGTGTAAGTGACCTTAAGGGTTACTAATGAGTTCCAAATCTATTTGCATGGTCTGAAGGTGAAGGAGTCCAACGTACTAGATAGGGGAAGAGAAAAGAGATTGTTACACATCTATTGTTCTAAAAGGAATTATACCGAGATCAATTGGATAGTGGTTCATTGATCTAATCCTGAAGCTATTTGGACCATGGGTTCAGCTGCCTTCTTCAGCTCCTAATAAGGTCTATCCTCTAACAAGGAATATTCAAATTAGTAAATTATTCTATGGGCATCATTCGCACCAAGGTTCTTCCTCTAATCAAGGGTTTCCCTAGTCAACATATCTGGTGTATGTGTGTATGTGCATTTCTTTATGATTTTCGTTTACTTTGATTGGTTATAGTGTATCCAATTCTAGTTGAGTGAGCCAACACTCAAAACCTTTAAAGTTTCCTATATAGAAATCTTGTTCAAACTCTATGAGGCCATTGATCATGATTGGAGCTTTCACTATACTTCCTTCCTTGGCTCAGTGGTCAAGCTCATGCTTTCTATATATTAGGAAATCCAAGATTGGCATTTGCCTAAGAAAACTCCCATAGTGACCCTGACAGGTGAAAGTTTTCAAAACACAATATCCCACATTCTTTGTGAGAGGGATTTTTAAATGTTCAAAAAATAAAGTGCTATGCTATTAAGTGTCTAAAAGGACACTTTCATTTTGAAGGAAAGGATCATGTGCAAGGCCCCACCATGGGTGATAGTCAACTAGGCATAGAGACCAAAGAAATTTTTAAATAAAATGCAAGCACAAATTGTAGTCAAAGATGATGACATTATTGACGATGTGGCCCAAAGATTGATGACATGGATTTCTATGGACCAATCAGAGAATGACATGTGTGAGGGACATGGTGCTAGATGGATGAATTAGAAAATGACATGTGGCAAAAAACCTTTAGAGTGGGTGTGAAAAATAAGGTGTTGATGTGACATAGGGGACACGTGTCATGAAGGCACATCCCTGCGTGCATAGTCAACAACTACTAACTGTAATGTAGTAATGTGCCTATTTGACATGTGGTATTGGGCCCTGGTCATATATGATGTGGTAGTATATACTTCTAGCCAGTAATATGGTGCCACATGGCATGTGATGTGGTGATAGTATAGTCAGATAGTGATGCAGCACTGATGGGGTAGTTCGGGTAGCCAATTAGATGCTGACACATGGCGATGACATGTCAACCAATCAGAAGGTGCCACATAGCACTTGGGTGGATGATGAAATGGTAGACACTAACCAATGGTGTGTTACCTCATGGTACAAAAAAGGTTAAACTCAGTTGACCCAAAATTCATAGGTAAGGGAAAAAATCATAAATAATAATTTTTTTAAAAAAAAATTTTTTTGTAAATTTTACCTCAAAAAAATTCATGTGCATAAATTTTTTAATTGAAATGGATATATCCTAAAGTATGGACTTTAGGAAACATGCATTTTTTTGCATAAAAATTTAAAAGACAATTGCAGACCACAAAGCCATGATAGAGGCTTTCAAGCTAAGATTTAGGGAACTTTTGGTAAGCAAATATAGTGATATTATATATTGTCAAAACTAAGAGAGAATGAACTTTCCATTTCTAGAATTTGGTTTTGTAGAGGAAGCCATCTACTAAGGTTATACAAGGTTTTGTCCTAGATACTCAGTTTGCAACCACATTCAGGTATTGAGGTTCATATTTGTTTTCTAGCAAGGTGATGAACTGAATGTGTGCAAAAGACAATAAAAATGTAGTTAGGGTTGATTTTGGTCACCTTTATGTTAGTTGAATCCAAATATTATCACCATTTAATGATGCATTTTAGATATTTTAGTAATAGAAGGGTTTTCATCATTTTGGAAGAGATATTTTGGGTTTGATACAAAATAATGATGCAAACCAAATCAAATTTCATGGGTAGAAAGATGAGAGATATTTTACAACAGCAAAGAATGAAGATTCAAGTGGACACATGTCACTTCTAGATTAGATCTAAGATTTCATTTTTTTCCTATATCTCTCTCTTTCTGATTCATTGTAGGGGTTCTAGTTTTGGAGAAATTTCTAACTACTGCGATACCATGTTGGTTCCAATCTTGAGTTTTTCTCAAATTTGTGAGACCAAGGTTCTAGTTTTGTAGAAAATTTCTCATTTATGTGATATCATATTTTTCAGCATATTTCTTTTGTATGAATAGTAATAGTGAAGATAATGTAGCTAGTTTTGATCTACTTAGTGGTTTTATGAATTGTTTTACATGCACTTGAATGTATAGTTTCAAAGAAATGAATACAAATGAGTAGGAATCTCCTTAGTTTAATTTTGATTCTCATCTCCTATCTCTATAATCTACAACCTTATGTGGGTTAAGGACAAAGAACTGATACCCATTTACATCCCCTTAAGGTTGTACGTCCGATATATTTTGCTATTGGAACAAAGGGCCAAATAAATGCTTGATGTATTTGACATGGTTGCTAATTATTTTGAGAAGGATACTTCATGACAATAAGGTCATTATGAAGACCAATGTCTTAATCACAAGGTGATAGGACATATGCAATATCATGATGTATGGAATATGTCATTGGTATCATAGATGTATGTATTTAATTTGTGGAATTTCCCAATAGATAAGACATTAATTAGCTATAGGATTTAAAATTTTTCTTACTATTGCATATTTGGGGTTTTGCTGAAATCAAAATCATTAATCAAATATCTTTCCCTTTAATTTGGAAGAACTGAAAAGGATGCCCTCACTTAGCTTATCAAGTCCTTAGGTCATGTCATTAGCTATTTCATGTCTGAGATATTTGCATAAGTGTTAGAAGATTAAGGGTTTTATCTACTTTGTTTAGATTCAGTTTATGCTTTTGACAATTGGTATGATATGAAAAATCTATAGGTCCACCCACATAGGTTTTGTAGAGCCTAAAGTAGAAGAAGAGTCTAGCCTTATAGTTGGCCCGGTGTCTAAAAGGGTATGTTGAAGATGGGAAGTAGTTGCCCCTAGATGTATCTTGTTCTCATCAGGGTAATTTGAAACTACGATGTTTCAAAACAACAACATGATCATCGATAGCTTTGATATCAGCATTCAAGTTTTGAAGATTGGTCAACACCCTCACTTGTAGACCTTTCATGTCAAGCACTTTTTGTACTATTTCAACACCATGTTCTCCCTTCTGAGATAATAGTTATTTAGATGCATTTTCTTGTAAAATGTTAATTTTGTTGAGCAATTGGAAGCTCTTAGAAAGTGCATTGTTGTTTTCATGTACATATGTATATATGTATGTATGTATATATGTATGCATATATATGTATTTAGTTATATATGTATATATGTATGTATGTATGTATGTAGAGAGATCTTGTGGATTGTGGATTATGGATTATAAAGAAAAATGAAAAGAAAACATGACATTAATCATTCTCCATTTGTTTTGATTTATTGTGGAGATATGCATAAAAAAGAGGGTGGAAAGATCCAAATGAGGGTGGAGAGCTCTGAACGTTGGTGGAGATAAGTGGAGATCTAGGATTTTTTTGTTGTTCCCTTGTGATCTTTGTGTCCTCTCTCTGCAATTTTCTTCAAATGGTGAAGAGGTACCTAGTTAAATATTATTTTCTTTTCTTTATAAACATGTATTTCTTGTTCATATATAATACCTTTGGTAAAATTCAAGGATAATTGATTATGATGATTGTATGCATATGTGCATGTATGTATGTAAATCAGTTCACTATATGAACTACTTTGCATGCATACATACACAATTCAGGGATAACTTTAAGGAACCCACCCCCCCCGCCGCATCCCCCCCCCAATCCAAAAATTTATAAAATTGTGGCAATTCACATCTTATTTGGGTGAAAAAAAAATTAATAGTGTTGGCAAATTATTTGTCAATCGATGGATATTTGGTGGCAAATTTTTTAATAGTTTAGACAATTTTTATAAAATAATGGCGATTATAATTTTTTTTTTTAATAAAATTATTAATATGATGGTGAATTATGTTTTGAAATATGGATATTGGTTGGCAAATATTTTAATAACTGATACCTTTTTTTATAAAAAAATGGCAAAATTATTTTCCAAATAATTGAATTAATTTATTTGTTATGGTGAATGGTTTTTAGAAAGTTATAGTTGGTATAGCTATTTTCAAAAGATGGGAAATAAGTAGCCTAACCTAACATACCAACTTACATAAATTATTAGCAAGTGGCAAGTGATGGTTTAAAGACGTGGTTGTTTGACCGTACATTATGGAAGCATAATCTTTTTCACTACCACTGTAATTATGTTAAATGTATTATTTGAGAACTCGGACCGTCTGATGATCCAAGATCAATGGCTGAGGTTTAATTTTGGCCAACATTTATTGAAGGAAGAAGAATTGTCAAGGTAGTCACTGGAATGTTGACACTTATCAAGGTAAGTTTTCTATGAAGTATAGTGTACCTGAAAAGAATTAAATGCTATGTTAGTGATAGCAACATTCTCTCACTAGTACACTACCACTAACCACACACCACTTCCCAAATTGTAGAGCTGATTTTTGACAGTTACCAATACCATTGTAGTTTAGTTTATCTATAACTATATATAATAAACTGAAAGATATCTTAACTGAATAGCTTTTCCACATTCTTCTACTTCACTTGCTTTTGCAAAAATAGCACTAATAGAACCCTTGAACTTCACCAGGCTTCATCTAAAATTTCTAAAACATATAATATTCTTCAGTATTCCTTTTATGTTGACATTGCTCCTTTGTTTTATACCATACCACTTTTATTTCCTTACCATCTACAGTTGAGGTTTCTTAAATCTTACCAACATGTTTCTCTATGGTGTCTATTTTAAGCTACAACCACTTTTCCTTTTTATACTTCCAACTACAAATTGTACATCTGCATTCTACTAGTGGCTCACCTACAATTGGATTGTCCACGGGCTCAATGAATGGATACTTTGCTTCCCAATCAAATTTAAATCTCTTGGCCATCTTTGAAGTTGATTGATTCATCCTGGTACTAGTTATTTACTGGATATTCTTCTTCAAGGTCATCTTCATTAGAGATATCAGGTTCTGCAACTCCATCACCAAATTTATTAGGCTCCCCAATTTGTTGAATGGACTCCTGTTTAGGTTGAGATTGTACAGGCTCCTCTGATGATGTACCTTCCTTACTTTGACCAACACTGTGGCGTCTACCCCCTCCAAATTATGAAGATATATTTTTGCATTTCGTTGGCCTCTCTTGGACATTTCCACCTTCATTAGTCCTAATCCTCTTCCTATTTAAATTTGAATGTGACATCTCCATCAAATTAAGGCTGCAATAAAATACTATGGAATCATAGTCATAGTCATTCTGGTTCTCTACTGATCGCAATACTATGAAGAAGGCTCCTTCTTTCAGCATGTTTCAATAATGAAACTCATATATCTTAAATAGACAACTACAAATAAATCATTTTCATTTTGGCGAATGGGCCGACCATTACATATGATAAGAACTAATATTTGGTGAACCTCGCATAATTTTACGTAATCGAGTGGGCACATAGGGTAGGAATTTGGGACCCCATTGTGTGTGATACATGGTGTAATGGGTCCTAGGACAAATAAAAATTTCACATAGGAAAATGGAATTTTGTGAATGATGATCATCGAAAGAGACACTCAATTAATTCCGTGGTGAATAAGAGTAAAAATTAAAGAGAAATATGGGTGAAGGACCCGACTGCCAAATTGAAATTACATAATAATAGTGGCAAACATTCTGACCACTATATGAGTATTTTATAAAATTTGGGCAAACCAGTCAACTAGTATACGGCATTTTTTTCACCAATTTCTATAGCTCGATCGGGACGTTTTTGCCAATTGGCGAATAATCGCCACTAAAAAAATCCCTGACACAATTGTATAGTACTTGTGCTAAATTAAATTAATCATTCATGTCTTGGATTCACACAAGAAATTATCCTTCCATTCAATCAAATTTATTCATACCAAACTAAGTATGCAAAAATTTGTACTTACATATTATACTATCTCTTGGTGATTGAGTAAGGATCTAATGCATAATATCATCTAGGTAATGATCAGGTGCATTCACATTAAGTCATAATAGGATCGAGTAGATGATCCATTTATGTTACTTCATACTTGTTTTATTGAACATTTTGTTTAATATAATCAATAATACTAGAATTATACAACTACAACTAGTACTCTTGTTTATTTTATTTAATCATATACACTTAAGACTATTATTTTTCTTAAAATTAGATAGTATATTTGTTATCACTAAAACAAAAATATAGATCTCTGATAGTTATCTTTTTTTAATTTCAAGATCTTCATATTTAACGTGAAGAGTTTCCACTACTAGATAGTGGAATAGCCACAATGTGGAGCCAAATAGCTCATGGCGTTTTCCAAAAAATTATATTTTTATTATATTTTTTTCCTTCAAAAATATTATAGGTGAATGTTCTTCTAATTTTCCATGTATTTAATATTTTTTTGCTTGTCATTTGAGGTAATTTTCTATTATGGGATAGAGACATCTATCATCAGGATGGACATGCCAATTTTGATCATCTTTCTTTCAAAGATGATTCCCTTATCTAATTAATGAAACTACTTGCAACTGACACCTTGATTTTTTGCAACTTGCCTGATAAGCCATTCAAACAAATGAATTATCCCATATCCATAAACAACATCTAGTCTTTTGTAAGTCTCTCTCCTCTAAAGACCCAATATATGGAGCCATTATCATCATGAGTAGACTCACTCTCCTTAGATGAATTCAATCAAAACTATTCATACCAAACTAAGGATGCAGAAATCTATACTTACAAATTATATTATCTCTTGGTGATTGAGTAAAGATCAAATACAATTTTCCAAGGTGATAAAATTGCATATGCAGATGTATGTATGTATGTATTTATATATGTATCCCTGCATCATGTTGTCATGCCTTTATGATTTCTCTATATGTATGTGTGTGTATGTATATATATGCATACATATACATAAAGAGAAGCTTTTCTAATCACCTCCTTGGGGAAATATAAAGAGATACATTATTAGAAGGAAAAGAAAATAAAATTTGCATAGGTACCTCTTCTCCACTTGAAGAAAATCCTAGAGCAAGCACTACTACATTTGGCCCTTAACACCACAAATTACACCACCATCACAATTTGACCCCAAATGTTGTAGTGTTGTAAAAGGCATAGAGATCACAAGGGGACAATAAGAAAATGTAGAGATCACAAGGGCATGACAACAAAATTCTAGATCTCCACTAATCTCCACCAAGGGCACATCAACGAAATGCATAGATCATAAGGGCATGGAAATGAAATGCATCGACCACAAGGGCATGATAATGAAATCTCCACCAATGTTTAGGGCTCTCCACCCTTGTTCAGAGATCTCCACTCTCTTTTGCACGTAACTCTCCATAATCAAGAAAAATGGGGAATGATTTATGTCTTGTTTTCATTTTCTTTGTTTATATTTAAAATAAACTTCACATTATTTTGTAACTCTGCCATAGGTGTTTGATCATCAATAACTTTCATTTTAGCATTTTTATATTCAAGTTTTCAATTTCCTCTTCATTATATAGTCCTTCCCACCCTAAAAAACACTTTGTTACTTCATTAAAATTGGGACTTGAACAAAGCCAATGATTAAGCCCATATTCCAAAATCCAAATATTAAAACAATAAAACTCACTCAACTTGGGCTAACTAACTTAGCTCAAGATCTTGCACAAAAATAATGTGGACCATGAAAAAATGGGCAGGAAATTTTAGAAAAACATATCATAGCAGAAATATTTACAAAAAAAAACAAGCCATAACCTAGTTAAATTGGTCTAGTTTTTGAATAGTTGGGTTGATTACGAATTCCTATAGAACTCTCATCATATCAGGTACAATAAAATGAAAGATCAACTATTCCTAGCCAGCAAGATCAAATACAGTTTTTGAAAGTGCTAAAATTGCATATGTAGATGTATGTATCTATGAGTGTGTGTGTGTGTGTGTGTGTGTGTGTGTGTGTGTGTGTGTGTGTGTGTGTGTGTGTGTGTGTGTGTGTGTGTGTGTGTGTGTATTTATATATGTATATATGTGTGTATGTATATATAGAGAGAGATATTGTGGATTATGGAGATCTAGGCTTTTTTTGCCATGCCCTTGTGATCTCTATATATGTACGCATGTATGTATGTAAACAAAGAGATCTTGACAGAATAGAAAAATAATAAAAATAACTCAACAGGTAGCATGGCCACGAGTATTGACAGAAGCTTTTAAACATAACTATATAAGGAGTGAGTTAGGACATATATAGGTTAACCTTACATTAACTATAAACTAAACCACAAAGGTTGCACCAAGGTATTATAGTATTTTAATTATATAATTTTTTTTTGATTTTTCCAAGTGGGCGTATGATTGCAAAGAGTTGTATTAGGTGAGTAAAGCTCACCAGTGGTTATAGGAATACAACTACATCAAAAAAATTAGAAACCAAAACTACATATTCGTTAGAGTGAGTAGTTCAAGGGCCTTGATCCCATGGATACAGGTATGTAAGTAGCCTAGTAGGTGAAGTATGCCTCTAGTGTCAATACACCTTGGACATAGTTAGGTAGCACTTAACCATGCATGTATGTATGTATGTATGTATGTATCTATTCTCTACTTAACAGTGACATCCACATGTGAGGGAGGGGGGTTGTAGTTGAGTTTGCACCTTCAGCAATACTTCATTTCCATTATTTACGCTCTCTAAATCAAAGGTATACAATTTTATCACTTATAACTATAATTTTCAAATAGTACAAACTACAATAGTTTCTTATAATTCTATGGTTCTCTTTGTAAGTTCAAAAATCAATTACATTTATGTAAATCATTTTCAAGTTTGACATTTCTTTTTTTCCTAACTCATAGTCCAACAATAATTTTTCAAAACACATACTAACTAGTTGTAGATTGAGCTAAAAAATTGTAAGAATGATTGTGCCAAAAGAGCTAAAAAAAATTATTGTGCACAATAATCATCTTTTTACATTCTTTTTGGCATAGTTGTTCTTACATTTTATGATTTTTGGTGAGAACAAAATTCCAAACTAATTAGGTAGGTGATAAGACCTATTTCTTTATTTAATAGAAATCATAGAATATATCTAATTGAGTTGATTTCTATTTGGTTTTGGCTAATAATTTTTTTTGTTCGAAATCTATGTTTTTTTCCCAAATGCCATGATTTCTAATGAGAAAATATAGCTGAAATATCGTATAGAATCCTTGAATATATCTAATTTTATTAAGGGCAAAATTGTTCATCTTTTTAAATAGTATATGTATTTAATGATTGCTTTCTTTTGGAATGGGGTTTGAAATATGTTTAGTTGTCTATGCCTCTTAATTATAACTATGTTTTCTATGTGCTCAAGAAATACAAGTTTTTGATATTCCAATTTGACTTCAATTAGATTTAGGAAAATTAGCTAAGATAGGGTATTAAAAATGTAGGAACATGTTGGGAAGCTTAGTGGACTATGTTATTATTTTTTCTATGTTTGCTAGTAAATTTAACTAGAATGTTTGGATCTAGAAGACTGGGTATTTTATGCATGTCTTAGTAAAGGCTTAAAAGAATTCTAGATAAATAAGTTGATTTAAATTCTACATGTTTTGAATTGTATTAGCATGCTCTCCCTGTAAAGATCCCAAGTATCTACTGCTGCTATTAATTTGGTCTAGTTGCTAATTAGTTGGGTTGATTACAAATTTCTGTAGAAGTATCATCAGATTAGGTACAATAAAATGAACAATCAACAATATTTTTGTGTAGGATCTCAAGCTAAGTCACTTAGCATGGGTTGAGTGAGTTGTATTGTTTTATTATGTGGATTTTGGAATAAGTATGCAGCTGGATCAATTTTCCTATGTGTAGTTAATATGTAATAAAAACCTTTAAAAAGATCTCTCTATATACATACATACATGTATATGTATCTATGTACATACATACATATATACATACATACATGCATATATTTATATGTATGTATTTATGTATCTGTATGTATATGTGTATATGTATATATACATATATACATACATACATATATGTGTATGTATGTATATATCATGTGGAGATCTAGGATTCCATTGTCATGCCCTTGTGATCTATGCATCCCAAGTATCTACTACTACTGTTAATTAGGACATCACTATATGATCTAGAATGTTTGAAGTACTAAAGCCGATAGTAACTTCTCTGATGCCTCCAAAAAATGTAGCATAGGTTCTCCTAGAAAATTGTAGAAGATATTCCCATTGATAGAAGAATAACTTCAGTGAAGAGTTGAGTGTAAGGAGTTGAAGAAGCAAGTTCTACTTCTATGTAAATTCCATAATCACGAGGCTCATTCCCTTGTAGAAGCCATAAACTAGTTAAGTATACATATATACATCAACCTAGACAATGAATAACTAGATCCATTTAAATGGGCTATGGCTTGTCATAAATTATGCTATAGTTCTAGAAAACTATTCAATTTCATTGTAAGCATTGTGATGAAAATCAATCCAATACATCATCGCAATTGTAATGTCTACATGACAGAAATGCTATGGATCTTATGACAAGCCATCAAAAACCTCTATTGTAATGGAAACAAGAATATGGAAGGAATGTTGTGGGATCTACAGCCAACCCTTGTAATTGTGTCACCATGCTTTATTAATAAAAAAAATAGGCAACAAACATTGAATAGCTATGATGTAATCATAGGTTAATATTGAGCTTCACTTGGTTTTGAGAATAGTTTAATATTCTCTACTAATTAGGGCCAACCATGTGAAGGTGGAAGCTCATATGGCCCCACCACCACTCCCCCCTTGCAAAAAAAATAAAAATCTAAATTCCCTATTAAAAACTAAATTTTTAAAGAAATGATCAATGTTTAAAGTACAAAAAAAGGTTCCACACCTTAAAAAGTGACATCACTTTCGCATCTTTTGGTGCATGTCATTTTTCTGTTACATCCAAAATAAGATTCTACCACTCTAAATCAAGAATTCACATTCAATTGTGTTCTTTATGCATGGGCAATAGGTGGAGTTGAAAAAATGCATCATGATTACATTTATTTAATAGGTCTATTAAGTTTTTAAAATTATAGACCATCATCATGAACAATTTCCATGATGGTCTATAACTTAAAATACCTAATTAAAGACCTCTGCTGAAAATGAAAACCTCTTGCATTTTTTAGCTCCGCTTGATGTCGTATGCATATGAATTGACATTGTATATTGAACTATGTCATACTTTTACATTTCTTGAAACCAATAGATTCACACAATTAGTTGTCATACAATTATAGGTTATTGTTGAGCTTCACTTGGTTTCAAGAATAGTTTAATATTCTCTACTAATCAGGGCCAACCACATGAAGGTGGAAGCACATTTTCCCCCCACTCTCCTAGCATCTAAATTCCTTGTTAACATCTAAAATATATCAAAAAGGATAAATCTTTAAAGTACCTAGAATGTCCTCATCACCTCCTACTACTCTCAGGGGAAGTCCATCTTCATTGCTCATAGGAAATTCATCACACTGGTACATCCCAAAATGTCCTCATTGCCTCTTGCATAAAATGAATCCAATATTAGAAAATTCCCACTAAGAAATAATAGTTTAAGTGAAATAAACACATGAAAAATTGGAAAGGGAAAGAGGAATCTACTTACCAATAGGTGTTGCCATTACATCTGTGGCCATGCTTCCTATTGAGTGATTTTTATTATTTTTCTATTGTGCCAAGATATCTCTATTTATATAAATACATACATACATATACACATGTATATATATGTATATACGTACATACATTTATACATATACAAAGATCACAAGGGCATGACAACCTATTGAGTGAGTTATATTATTTTTATGTTGTACTAAGATCTCTTTATTTAGCAACATATAAGTGAGGAATGATTAATATCGTGTTTTTTTTAAATAGAGGTAATGTTATTATGGTAGAGGCTTTTGCAAGAAAATGAGCCTTGTGATAATGGATAATTTCTTTCCAAAAATATCTGATATGATATGTTTTTGTAAAATTTCTTGTGAACTCCACCCATTTTTCCTGGTTTGCATTATTTTTGTGGAGGATCTTGAGGTAAGTCACTTTGAATGGGTTGATTGAGTTTTTTATTATTATTATTTGGATTCTAGAATATTTATGCAATTGGATCAATTTTTTTATCATGTAGCTAATATGTAATAAGCACCTTTAAAAAGATCTATAGATATACATGTTCAAAAGGAGATATAAAGAGATACCTATTTAGAAGGAAGAGAAACCAACATTTACATACCCTTGAAGAAAATCGTAGAGCTAGAGCATGGCAACAAAATCATAGAGAAAGGACACAACATGACATCGCAAAGAAAGGACATGGCATGGAAAAAAAATTATAGAGCAAGGGAATGACAATGAAACAAAAAGATCACAAGGGCATGGCAACCAAATCACAGAAAAAGGGCACAACAACAAAATGTGGAGATATATCATAGGAAAGGAATGCACCAAACACACACGCATAATCATGAGGCTCATTCCCTTGTAGATGCCATAACCTAGCTAAATATACATACATATCAGCCCAATTAATCAACAACTTGACCCATTTAACTAATTATGGCTTGTTTCTTTCTAAAATTAGATGCTATGATATGTTTTTGTAAAATTTCTTTTGAACTCGACCCATTTTTCATGGTTTGTATTATTTTTGTGTAGGATCTTGAGGTAATTCATGTAGTATAGGTTGAGTGAGTTTTATTGTTTTATCATTTGGATTTTGGAATATGTATGCAGCCGGATAATATATGTAATACGCACCTTGAGAAAGATCTCTTTGAATATATAAAGAGATACATGTTTAAAATGAAATATAAAGACATGCATGTTGATGAGGAAAAGAAAAAAAAAAATTTACATACATACCTCTTCTCTCCCTTGAAAAAAGTCATAGAGCTAGGGCATGTAGATCACAAGGGTATATGACATGGAAATGAAGTTGTAGAGCAAGGTCATGACATGGAAATGAAATCACAAAGAAAGGGCATGGCATGACAATGGAATTAAAAAGCAAGGGCACAAAAATAAAATGCAAATGTCATGAGGGCACAATAACCAAATGCACCAATCACAAGGGCACCACGAGAATGTTCATACATCTCCACCTCTTTTGTGCACAGCTCTCTCCAAAATTAAAACAAATGGAAAATGATTGTCATGTTTCTTTTTTGTTTTTGTTTTATGCTCATGAGGGCATCACAATTACAATGCCAATGTCAGTATTGCAATGTCATCAATGATAATTGCAAAAATAAACATGAAGATGACCACAAATTACACTGACATCACAAATTGCCATCACAATTTGACCCGAAATGTTGTAGTGAGAAAAGTGTCTAATCCAAATAATTAAGATTAATCACACACTATGGATAATTTCAATCTCTCATTAGGTGCAGCAATGAACTCGATGGATCATTTTCCTTCACAAATAATTTTTTAAATTATTCAACATGCTCTTTAGGTGTCTCTTTCTGACTATTGTTGGTATTGTCATTCCTTTTATCATTTCCATTATTTTTCCTTACATAGTTTAGGTTCCTATTGATGTTCCTTCTGTACATTATGTGAAACCTCCCTATGTGACCAAATTTATTGCATAGATGATATAATGGTATACTCTTTCTCTAATTAGGTTCATTATGGCTTGGTTTTATGCAATTCCTTGCAATATATCTAAAGTTTCAAGTAAAATACAACAAGTAGAAAGAAGACCTAGACCTATCTTAGCGAACAATGTGAGAAGACCCCACACACATAATCAAATTATTGGAGAGAAAGATTTAGGAGTCATGGCAAGAAACAAATTAAAGAATGACATGCGTCTACTATGTGAGTTTGAGAAGAGAACAATTAAAGATGCTTTGGAGAATGAAGATTGGATAAAAGAAATGAATGAGGCAATTGATCAAATATAGAAAAATAAGACATGCACATTGGTAACAAGACCAAAGGATAATAATGTGATTGGAACCAAGTGGGTATTCAGAAACAAGCTAAATGAGAAAGGTGAAGTCACAAGGAACAAAGCAAGATTAGTTTGTAAGGGATATTCACAAGAGGAAGGAATTAATTATGGAGAGAAATTTTCCCTAGTTGCAAGGTTGGAAGGACTATGAGCATTAATTTCATATTCTTCTTACAATGGATTCAAGGGATATCAAATGGATGCGAAATCTACATTTTTTAATAGAATCCTGGAAGAAGAAGTCTATATTGAACAACCTAAAGGACTTTTTGACCCTAGAAAGAAGAACATGGTATATAAATTGCACAAAGAATTGTATAATTTGAAACAAGCCCCTAGAGGATTGCATGAAAGGTTACATACATATTTGGTAAAAACTAGTTTTGCAAGAACTAATGATAATAACAATTTGTACTTGAAAAGTGAATATGAGAATATGACATTGCTAGCTGAAATATTTGTTGATGATATCATATTTGGAGGACATGATATATTGTGCAAATAATTTTCTAATCAGATGAAGAAATAATTTGACATGACAATGTTTGGAGATGCATATTTTGGATTCGATTGTGTTCCATATTTTTGTATCAACATTTTGGATCACACTTATTGATTCATCATTAGGATGTCAATGTTTGGAGAGATTTCATTCTTTGTTGGTTTGCAAGTCTATCAAATGAAAGGAGGTATTAATCAATCAAATTATATAAAGGAGATATTGAAAAACTTTAGAATGTAAGATTTAAGACTAGTTGGAACACCTATGGCTACTAGACATAAAATTTAAAAGAATGATGATTCTAATGAAATAAATCAACATTATATAGGTCAATTATTGGAAAATTCCAATATGTTGTTAATAGTAGACTTGAAATTACCTTAGTTGTTGGTATTGATGTAATACTTTTTGCTAATCCTAAGGAGAATCACATGATGGATGTGAAAAAGATATTGAGATAGTTGAAAGGAACATAAAACTATGGTTATGGTATATGAAGAATGACAATTTTGAGCTGAAATTTTACAAAGATGTTGATTAGGATGGAAACATTGATAACAAAAAGTGTAAGACTAGAGTATGTGAAAGGAAAGGAACATATAGCTGATATAATCACTAAGACACTACCTAAGGATTAATTTATGTATCTAAGAGGTAAGGCAGGGGTCATTCCCCTATATGAAAAAAAACTAAGAAGAGATTCAAAATTGCATCAATTGTTATGATGGTAATATCTTATAGATTGATGCCAGAGGTCACACTTTAGGAATTTCATAAAGTTGTGGAAAGAAGAGAATAAGTATGAGTTGATATAATCAAGAACAAAAATTAAATATGGAGAGATAATTCAAAGATTAGTTGGTTCAAAAAGTGACAATGAGGATGATGTCTTTCAAATTATTTTCAAAGAGGGAGATGAATGTCAAGTTACCATCCAATATATGAAGCTGTGTGAGGGAGATATGAGCTAAGTTACTATCATGGACATATGTCAAAGAGGGAATCATTATAATTGGCATTACACTAAAGAATTTCAATTGGTATCATAGAGGAAGAAGTGTAAAGAAGAAGCAAATAGATAGCATATCAAAGAGTGCATGGATGTGAATATGAATGAAACTAATGATATTAATGAAGATCTAATACATAACATAGAGGGAGACAATAGTGACAAATCTAGAGAACACTTTTTCTATCACATGGTAACTAAAGGTGTTTTCATCAATGTAAAAGAGAGAGATTGTTGGAAACTACAATTGGAACAATTGTTATGTTGTTATTGATATGAACCCTTACTAGTAAGACATTTTCTAATAGGGTAAGTACCATATCAATTGATTTATGAAGAGGATTAGAAAAGAGAAGCTAACAAAATGAACTAGTAAAGTTATTGAGTAAAGAGGAGTAAGTATGATAGAACTGCAATGGTCACCTGATTAGTTAGTATTTGACAAGATGATGTGTTGTTTGATCATTATCTATTGTACCTTTCATGAGTGTTTCATATTAATCAAGATAATTTTCAAATTTATAAACTTGTAAATGCTTGTCAAAAAATTAAAAACATACACTTGTCAAATTAATTCAAAAACCTTCAAAACATTTTGCAAACATACCGTTGTCAAACTTTTGGAAAAACATTACAAATACATGGAAACTCAAACTTGTTGCCCTAGGATCTTACGCCATGTCTTGTAGAAATAATTTTTCATATCCATATTGCATATTCCATATCATGTCCTTGTTATATTCCTTGAATGGTTATCATTTTTTACCTAGGATACCATTTGAATAACATAGCACTCATCTTGATCCCTACATTGTCCTTATTTTGCACTTATCATACCTTACATTATCCTCATTTTGCACATCCTAATCCACATGTTTATCCTCATAGTCCTCATTTTGATCCCATCATAGCTTCATCTTTCATCTAGATCCCTGCACAATCCCTTATTTTGATCATATCATAAAACTCATTTTAAACCTAGAATCTTTAAGTCTTGTTAAAAATCCAAACAAACACGAGTCTTGGAGTATCTCCTTATTTGGATGAATAAAGGATATTGACCTTGGTGTTTTTATAATTTTTCATTTTATCATTTGCTTTGAGTCAATTTTATCTATGTCTTGATGGATTTGACTTGGTCCCTTTTATCAAAATTGTCCTTTTGATTTTGTTCTTTCTTTCTTAATCAAGATCCAATATTCATCTTTGTAAGGTTAGACTCTTTGCCTTGTATTTTCCAAAAAATTTCCTACAAATTCAAACCTCACTTTCCATGTCCTTAGTTTTCATAATCCTAATCTTGTACAACCTTAGGATGCATAAAATTGTCCTCAATTTTCATGATCCTAGTTTTCATAAACAATAGTTGCATAAATCTTAGTTGCATTTCATTTACTTAGCCCAAAAATCCAAAAACAATTGCATTTTTCATTTGCATATCAATATCCAAAAAAAAAAATTATCATATCTAAAAACATTGTCCAAATATCAAAACCCTCCAAATTCCAAGGAGCACTTTCCAAAAATCAACTTTATCCAAGTCCATAAATGTTTCAAACCCACCATCATTTTTCATAGTCAACCTTTGCATACCCCTATTGAAAAGGAAATGGGTATAAGTCTAGAATGCTTGAGATCAGATAGAGGAGATGAATTCATATGTAAGGAGTTCAATACATTCTATAATGACAAAGGAATCACAAGACAAATGTCAACACCAAGGACTCTACCACAAAATGGAATAGCTGAAAGAAGAAATAAATCAATCATGGACTATGCAAGAACACTGTTGATGGAAATAATGTTTCACAAAAGTATTGTAGAAAAGTCAAGTATTGTTGTCAATACATGAAACTTAATTCAAGTCAAGAAAGGTACAAAAAAAACCTCTTTTGAATTGTGGTATGGTTATGCACCTAATGTCAAATATTTCAAAGTTTTTGGAAGAATATGTTACATATTGAAAGATAAAAGGAAAAGAAAACTTGATGCAAAGAGCGATGAAGGTGTATTTCTAGGTCATTCCACTAAAAGAAGGGCATATAGGTTTTTTTATACTAACATTAAAAAAATTATTGAAAGTGAAAATGTTAGAGTTGATGAATTTGTAGAAAAAAATAAATAAGAATGCAAGAAGGAACCAAAAGATCATAGAAAAAATGTATACATATATGAAGAAGAACTAAATACCTTACCTAAACTAAAGAAATCAATTATCAAGCACTAGCATATAAACACTGTTGAGTCACAACAGAGAATTTATGTTGAGTCTTAGTAAGATATAGAACATTAGGTTATAGGAGTCGAGTCTTGATAAGTTATCTAACATTAGGTTGTAGGAGCCAAGTCATAGAGAGAGAAGATCGAACACCAGATGGAGGAAGCCAAGTTATAAAAGGAAACATTTGGTGAAGTTGAGCAAGCTAAATCAAGAAAACTACAAGGAGAAATAAGACCTAGAGCTATCTTAGCAAAATATGTGAGAATACACCACACACCCAATCAAATTATTGGAGATAAAGATTCAGGAGTCATGAAAAGAAACAAATTAAATAATGAAAAATGTCTACTCCTACAGCTACTAGCCCTTCTCACAAACTTGCAACTCCACCACAATCCTATTGTAAACTACCTCACATTCGGCACTCTATCCACAGACTCATAAAAACTCATCATTTAGCTACTCTCTAAATTCACTCCTCAAAACGAATGAATGACTGCATGAATGAATGTCTTAAAACTCCACAAAATGCCTTACTTATACCCAACTAAGCCACAAGTCAACCTAGCAATTACAAATTAAATAAAACCCTACATATATTTAAGCCATAAGTTGGCTCACAAAAAACATTAAATACAAAATGTTAACCCTTATGTTAACCCACAATTAACATGTGATAACTACCAAAAACATTTAGGAAAAGACCCAAGTTAACAACCATGATTGAATGTATATAGGAGAGATAACCAAGACCACACATAGGTCCATACAAAATTCTAGATGAATCCACATCATGACCACATGCTATATTCATTAATGTACCAGGAACTCTAGTTGGCACCAACAAATTGCCAAGTGTAAGCAAACTTCCAAGCATCACTGAGCTCCCACAAGTTGTTGGAAATAGAGATGGAGTAACTGAGAGGGGAGGGGTGAATCAGTTACCACAAAAATATTTCTACAGATCCTTAGATGTCTTAAAATATAGTTGCTGCTGACACTCGGTAACCACACAAATAAATACTGAAACTAGATAGATGTTCTATTAACTTTATTAAGCATTTAAAGTGATTAACATGCATGCATAAAGAAATAACATGAACACAAGAGACACCAAATTTAACGTGGAAACCCAATTTTGGGAAAAACCACCAAGTAACTAGTTACCAATTTTCACTCTTCTGAAGTGAGCCCTGTTAGGAGCCAACCCTATTAAAAGTTACAAAACAAACTGTTAGGTGTGACCCTGTTAGAGGATTTGGTCACCTTGTTAGAAGTGGCCTTGTGAGAGGTCTTTAAAACAATTCAACTAAATTGTCACCTTTTTAGAGGATTTACAAAATGGCTATCAAACCAACTCTGTTAAGAGATTTTGAATCACTGTTACAATGATTAGAAAGCAACAATGAAGTGATCTGACATATATGCAACTTACCTTTGTTGAATACAAATCTCTGTTCTACTTCATTAAATTCTCACTGATCAAATTCAACTTTGCAGCTCCATAGGGATGACAAATTCTTCCTCAACATTCGCTCATGTATTTGCTTATTCATACATTCATACTTTTTATGCATCCATATAAACTTACTTACATATGAATTCACAACTTGACCTTTCATATATACCTTACAGATTGTCAAGTCGGCTCAATTACAAGTTTACAAGAACTGATAAAACATAAATTAGTCGGCTGCACAAAACAATTAAACTTAATTGTTTAGAATCATAAAATTCTTTGCTGCCCGACCCAGCTTGGTGACCACTACTTCAAAATGGTTTCCTCGTGTTAACCAAGTGAAGCTCGATAAACACTGCAAACCTTGCAACTTCCTTCGGAGACCGAGTTAATTTCGTAAATACAGAACTTCCTTTGTTTACCGAGTGAACTTAGTAAAAGATAACTTTCCTTTTCTTACCAAGTGAGCTCGGTAAAAGCTGACTTTCCTTTGCTTATCGAGTGAGCTTGATAAAAGCTAACTTTACTTTGCTTACCAAGTGAGCTCGGTAAAAGATAACTTTCCTATGTAATGTTCAGGAATGCTCGGTAGTCACTATAAATTGCTTTGCTAACCATCTGAGCTTAATAGACTCTTTTTGATGGCTGATATGACATTTGTGTAACATCAAAGACAATACACATTTAACAATTGTATCCAACAATCTCCCTCTTTGGCATTTGTTGGTGTTTTAAAAAGTACTAAACTACTAAGTGACAAAATGCTTAATACCAAAATGACAGTACATACACAATCTAAAGATGAGCCTATTCTTATTAACAACGACATATGTAAGGTATTTGGACCCAACTTCAACAAAACCACAAATGGTTTTTTACTCTTTTGGCTTTTCAAAACCAGGGTGGGTGTACCCAGGGATGGCTCAAAATTGAAACAATTGTATGAGGATTATTCTTAGTTTCATTCTGATTCTCATTTCAAGATCCTCAAACATATACATAATTCTTACTAACTTGATAAACACATCCCATAAACAGATATGGCTAAGAAGTCTTCTATAGATCTTCAGATGTTTCCAACAACAATGGCTAAATGAAGCTAAAACATTCCATGCAGACAAGTGTTGGCCAACTTTGAAGATCTACAAGAAATAAAAGTAAAATTTGATTTGATGATGCATTTGAAAAACCATTTCTAAGATATTTCTCCTTCATCTAAAATGACTTGATCAGTGCCTAATCCATTGAGGTTTAGAGTCTATGGCAAATTTTTATATCTAATTAGTTGCCTTACAACAAATTCTATCAGCAATTCTTATCAGAACTTATCATTCAAAAATCCTTTTCAATACTTAAGGAATCTTATCACATTCATCAAAGCCTTTATTTAATCCATTGAATTAATAGCAATGATAAATGGATATACAACCTAACTAGATTGCATTCAATTGTACAAGCTTTTACACATACAACATCAAGGTAGCTAAGTATTTAAAAGGAGACAAAATTTAGAAAGAACTGATATGGGGATAGTTCATAAGTTGTATTCATTTTCTTTGAAAATGGTATATCCTTTACAGTAGACTCAGAATGGCCTTCAGAAAGAAACATCGCTCATTCAATATTCATGTACTCTCAGAGAATTTGCAGAAAAATACATTACAAGCTTGCTTTCAAAATTTGGACCAAAAACCAGACTAAGCACAATACTTAGAAGAAATAGAATTTGGACCAATCTTTAGCCTTGGAATCTCACTTAAATAATGTGAGATGCAACAAGCTTTGGGCTAAAGAGAGTGACATGTGTCCCCTAAAATATACTGACGAATGTCTGTAGTAAAAGACAAAAAACAAATAACAGAAAAGCTAACACATCAAACCATCCTGGGTGGGTCCCTTTCTGTTATACTTCTCATTTGTTTTAACAAGAAGATAGGATCTGATTCTCCAATTATTCCTCATCCTCAGAGTAAATAGCCATGAGGTTTGAAAGTGATGTATTGTCTTCAGTTACCTGTAAATTTACTTCAACCTGGGGATTTTCCATGTCCTCATTATTAACTTCGGGGGTGACTTCTACTTTTACATTTTCCTCCTCATCATCTTCTGACATTTGTTCTAGAAACTAATTTTTCCATTTATTAAAAGCATCATCATCTGGCCAATCAAAGCTTAGAGCTTCTCTTTGTATCATTATTAAAGAATTTGCATTTTCTTCTAAAACATCAAATTCTTTCATCATAGCAGTATAAAATAACTGTATTTTTACTAGCTCTTCATTTGTCTTCGCCCAGAACCAATGGCTAGTTTCACTTATGATGTTTATTATTCTTTCATTTAATAACTCATCCATCTCCCTTTTCCACTTTTCTTTTCCTTTTATTATATCAACAGATTCTAAAGCACAAGGAAATAGTGTGAATTTTTCAGAAATATATTGGGAAAAACAGAGTGTTAATCTTCTCTATAAATAATCTCTTTCATCATCAAAATTCTCTAGCTTATTTAATAAATCAAAAATCTTCTCAACTTGATGATAAGGCATTTGGACTGCAGATATACATATGATTGTAATATCATTATTTCTCTCCCTCCATTTCTGTGCAAGAAGAGTCAGTTTATCCTTATGCCTGTTCAACTCATCCATGAGGGCTGCAATTCTTGTCAACTGATCAAAAAAAGTTGACCATTTTATTTTATCCCTCAGATATATTACACCCTGCTTTAATTTTTCTTCATATTGATTTCTCAATTCTATTTGCAACTCATGCAAAAAAAAAAATTTCTTCTTCAAATTCTTCTGCAGTATAGAATTGGAGCCTTTCAGGGGTCTCAAGTATTTCAATAATAGGGGTTGATCCAGATCCAACCAATGGCTGTGAAGGGTATGCAATTGTAGGTGCACTGGATTCTCCCATTTTTCTTTTCCCCAGTATCCTCTCCATTTGACACATTTTTTTTTCCAATGATTGTATCCATATACCCCTTTCCTCATATGCCTTCAAAACTTCTTCAAACCTAGCATTGAGTTGGGAAAACTTATCTTCTTCTTGTCTAGATACAACACCACCCAATTTCAGCATTTCTGAAGCCATTCCCATTACTTGTTTACTACTTACCTCACCAACCCTGTATACTTTCAATGTACCAGTATGTTCTGCAGTGGGAAACTCATGCATCCTGGTACTTTCTCTCTTATCTATGGACCACAAAACAAGGTCTTGGTGGTCATCACTAAATTTGATCCCTCTATGAGCCTGTAAGACTTCTTCAGCAGTTGTCAGTTGAACATCCTTTTGCTTCCATACTGAATCAAAAACAATAGCATTTGCTATATCCCATTCTGGCAGAAGGAGGACTCCTGATTGTCTAACTATTTGCCTTCCGGCTTCAGGAGTGAACCAAGCAAAATCACTCAAAAACTCTGATTTTACCTCTTCCTTGATAATCGGGTCAGATTTATTTGGTTGCCCAGCCTTGATCTTCTCACAGGCTTTCTCAAATTTCTTTATATTTAATCTCCATAAAAATTGAGAAAAAGCCCTAGATCTTACAAAATTTTCATCATTAATAAATCTTTCAGAAGACTGGGCAACAATTGGGTCAATTTCCTTACCTTGGTAATCAACAATGGTCAGGTCCAAGGAAGGTGTAGGAGGTTCTTGTGGCTCTCCAACATTTAGGTTTGTAGAAGTGACAATCACATCCCCATCTCCTCCCATTTGTCTAAGTTGTTCCTTTAGAGATGCCTCATCATCTATTTGGATTGGAGACTGGCTTGGGGAGTATTGTTCTTTTTGAGAAGAAGAAGACCCCTGCTCCAATTTTTGTCTTTTTGGAGAGCTGGCTGCAGATGGACTTCTTGGCCTTGGCTTCTCATGAGTGGGTACCTGTTGTACACTCTGAACCATGACATAACATGCCCTTTTTTGCAATGTATATTGGCCAGGAGTTACTACATTTCTACCACTCATTCTTCTTTGTATTTCTGTTGCCTTGTCTGGGTGTGCCTTAATAAATATATCTTTCTTTTCATTCATAGCCTGAATTATTATAGCAAAATTATTCATTAGTGCCTGTATTTTATCTCCCCAGTATTTCTTATCTTTCAATGGGTCATATTGGGGTTCAAAAGCATTAATGAATTCCAGGTTTTTACTGAAAACTATCCATTTCTCTTTCCTTAATTCTTGCTCCTACAATGTGAAAATATTTCTGATTATATCTTCCAGATAGTAAACTCGATGTACCATATGGGAAGCTCTCACCCTTTCTCTTAATAGATCATAGAATCCTTTAGGGTCAATGAATTTGGCATGAGATTCTACCATGTTATATTTATTCAAAAACAAATTTAAATGCTTCCACCCCTTTTTAACAAAAAAAATATCATGCACTACAGTAACCATTGGAAAGAAAGTGCCCTTCTTGACCAATTCCTTCTCATCTATAGTGCCTATCTGCCATAAGAGGTCGGCTATCCCTATCTTCAAAGGTACATGAAAAGGTAACACATGAGGTTTTCCTAAGAAACCATAAACTCTTATTAATGTTGAAACATTGTAGGGAATTATATTCCCCCCAGTTGTGACTGACAAGTAACCCTTTAGCATCGTCCTTGGGTCTGATCAATTCTAATAATTCTTGTGGGATTCTAGGGCTATCTCCTCTTAAAAGAAGTCTAAGCTTTGATGCAAAATACCTGTCAAATCTTACATAACTAGCATCAGTGGCCTCTGAAGTCATATCGACACTCCATAATTGCACTGGATTTCTTTCTCCATCCTTTGTGGTTTTTAACTCCATACCTTTGGAGAAGAAAGTACATCCTTTGTATAAACATACATGCATCATCAATGAATACCAACAGAATGGTTTGTTTACTTTCTCCTTTGCTATTTCAACCAGCCCGTTGTGAATCTCTTTTGCTAGGAAAGTGGCAAAATCTAGAAAGGTACTCATTCCAAATTGAAGGGTTTGAGCAATTATAAGGACCACAGAACCTGGAATTTGATCACCCTCATCTATCCCCAAGATCTTGTAAAGAGAAAAATATAGTGCTTGAGCTCTCAGATTGAAATGTCTTCTTAGCAATGGCTCTGGAGTACTAGTTGTGATCACAGGCAAATTTCCAACCCTAGCAACATGCTCCTATAGTGGCCCTGTTCTCAAGTACACTCGTTGTGCATCATATCTAGCTTGCAAATCATCCAGATCAATGATTTCATGCACAACATGGTTAGGGTTTAGGTTGAAAACCTCACTGAACAATTCAGGGCAAACCCTCAAAAGGTTGACCCCTAAATGATTTTTAACCCACCCTGTGATAAGATCATACCTCTTTGCCAGGTCCATCAATAAATCACTATCAAAGAAAACACTGGGGACTACTAATTTTCCAATGTTAAATTCCCATACATTGCTCATAGGAGTGTCCAATTTTCGCTCTGAAAACCATTTCTTAAACAACTCCAAACCTCCCATGGAAACCTGGGCATCCCTTATCCAATTAGCTTTGTCATAAAATCCTTCTCCCACAACCAATCTAGGGTTTTTTGGAATGAGCTCCCTTCCCTTTGTTATTTCATGCACTGATAAAGGGAATTGTTCGAGAAAATCATCATGCACTAAACATTTTAGATAATCTTTTTGTCTAGTAAACTCTTTTCGGGGTGGCATTTTTAATGAAACTTTGGAAAATTCACAACAGCAGATGCTTCAAATTTTACTTAGAAAGTCACAGACCACTTACCCGCCATAAATCGCACTTATGCACTATATGATGTCTTTTGCAATTTTATTGGAGTATTAACCGAGAAATTCTGTGCCTTAGCTCTAAAATCTTGAATGCCCTTTTCTTTCTGTACTTTGGTGATTCATTAATGGTGAAATCGTGGGCTCTTTTGATGAATTAAAACCGCACGCACCAGGTCTAGATCACATTTACTCTCAGTAACCGTTGCTTGCAACTTGCACTCAAATTTGAATCCCATCCATAGATTTTATCAGATCGCATGGTCTTGATTTAAAAATAACAAGGCTTTACAGTCTTTTTTGAAAAATGCTACGTGTCATCATTGCGCTTTCCCGCATTACTTAAAAACCTGCATCTTTATTTTACGGGGATGCGTCAACCATCGATCAAGACAAGATCGATGATCAAAATAATCTATTTCGTATTAATGACCAGCTAGCTGTACTGACCAATAGGAAATTTCCATATTAGCTTATACTGTCTGACAAAACTTCATGCCAGCGAATACTGTATCTTCTTTTGAGCAAGCAAGTGTTTGACGTCATCATGGACACGTGTCACCACTACGCTTCCCCATATTACTTAAAAACTTGCATCTTTATTATGTGGGGATGCGTCAACCGTTGATCAAGATAGGATCAATGGTGATACTACTTCTCATTCATTAAGCAACCAAAAACCTTCTATGCATACCTAGCATTAAACGTCATCAGTCGTTTGCAGTGTAACATACTGAAATACAAATATCTGACCCCACGTTGCCACGCATCACCACTGCGCTTCCTTGCATTACTTAAAAACTTTCATCTTTATTATGCGGGGATGCATCAACCATTGATCAAGACAAGATCAATGGTAATACTACTTGGTAAGTAATCTTCATTGCTCTGCTAATGAATCCACCAATGATATCGCAAAAAAACAAAACGTGTGCAAAGTACTGACAAATCTGACATACAGGAGCTTTTGTGGTGTATTGGATCTCATAAAACATTAGGGGCCATGTGTCATCATTGCGCTTCCCCACATTGCTTAAAAACCTACAACTCTATGATGTGGAGATGCGCTGACCCTTGATCTCCTATAGATCAATGGTGATTGAAAAACATTTCAACTTGGCATCCTTTCAAACGAAATCTCACAATTAAAGGTACACGAAGGGTTTTCAAAAGGCATTCTGACATAAATAAAATATTAGGATAAAAAAAAACCTGCCAAAATATTTGAAGAAAATACCTTTTTAAAAAAATTGAAAACAAGGGCACCACAAAACAAAGACATAACTGATTTTTCACCCAGATATCAGAAATTTTCCTATACTATGAAAAATCACACCAACAGTGGCTCTGTCTGGGGATGATAGACTACCTGAGTCTATGCAAGAATTTAGAATCTCTGAGAGAGCAGACCACATATTTGGTAAGATGACAACTTCTTTAGAGAGCACAAAGCAACACACAAAAACAAGGAACTAGACCGCACAAGGATATTTACAAGGATTTACAGAAAGCGCAAAATGCACAAAACAATAGGAAACCCTAAAACTACTGTTCATGGAAGAAAATAAGTATTTTTAAAGAAAAATACCTCTTCAAGAACTGTCCATGAACTGGCAATTCAAGAATATTGTCAAATATATCTTTGAGTATATAAGAATCTTCACCCCAAGTATTTTCAACGAGGTATGGACCTAACCAAATAGGATCAAATTTGCCATGTTTTCCTTTATCTTCAATTCTGGCATTCCACATTAAGACTAAATATCCACTTTCAAATTTTTTGCTTACAATTCTTTTATCATAGAGTGTCTTGACTTGCAATTGCAACTTTTGGTTCCTTAAAGATGCTTCTCTTCTGGTTTCGGTCAGTCCTACCAATTCATCCATTCTTACTTGCATTTCATCTGTAGTATCTTTATCATATAACTGGATGTAATTGTATAGTCCCATCAAGTTATGCTGAGGCATTTTGGCTTGAATCCCATACACTAAATCAAATGGAGCTAAACTAATTTCCTTCTTTATAGTTACTCTGTCAGCCCATATTGCCAACTGTAACTTGGAATCCCATGCCTTTTTATTATCATCCAAGGTTCTCTTAATGACCTTCAGCAGGCTCTTATTTGTGGACTCAGCTTGTCCATTCCCTTGTGGATGATATGGAGCAGATGACGACCTTGTCATTCCATATTTATCACAAAACTTGATGAATTCCTCAGATCTGAAGCACATAGCATTATCTGTGATAATTCTCTGTGGACATCCAAATCTAGAAATAATATTATTCAATAGGAAATTATTTACCACTTTACTTGTTGCATTTCTTGTGGGGATAGCCTCTACCCATTTTGTAAAGTAGTCAGTGGCAACCAGAATCCAAGAATAGCCAGTGCTAGAGTTGGGGAAAATCTCTCCTATGAAGTCCAGACCCCATTGTTGAAAAGGTGCTTGAATCTCAACTGGCTTCAATGGAGTATTTCTTGAGAATTTCAACTTTCCAGCAAACCTCTGACAAGGATCACATTTCCTAACCATAACTTGAGCATCCTTGAACAGAGAAGGCCACCAAAATCCATCTCTCATTATCTTATGTGCAGTAGTTTTGGCCATGTAGTGTCCCCCACATACTCCAGCATGCATTTCTTTCAAAACCTCTTTCGCCTTTTCTTTATCAACACACTTCAACAGAATTCCCTCAAAATTTCTCCACCATAGGTTATTTTGGACAATTACATACCTGATGGCTTGCAATTTAGTATTCCTCTTTTCATTGTCAGGCAGATGGGGAGGAGCTTCCATATGTTGCAAATAATATATGGCATTGGTGTACCAATCACATTGGTCCATGTCACATAATTCAGTTATGAGATCATCATTTACCAGATTTATCTGATTAGCCTCTAGATTAGTTTCAGCCATGAGTTTGGCCAAACCTTGACCTCTTACTAATTTTTTTATTTTTATATCAATGTTAAATTCTTGGATTCTATTAATCCATCTACACCTCCTGCCTGATGCTTCCTATTGAGAGAATATATCCTTGACTGCAGCACTAGGTACAAAAGCGATAACAGTAGCACCTACCAAGTAACTTCTGAAAGCTTTTACAGCCTTTACCAAAGCATATGCCTACTTTTCATTTATTTCATACTTCAGTTTAGCAGGTTGTAGTGACTTGCTGAAAAAGGCAATAGGATGCTCATATCCTTCTTGATTTTTCTGTAATAAGACTGCAGCTACAATATGGAGTGATGCAAAAGAGAAAATATGCATGGGCTTTGCATAATCTGGGGTCCTCAATACTGGAGCATTCTTTATTGCAATTTTTATATCTTGGAATGCTTGTGAAGGTTCACCATTCCAATCTATAACGGGTCCTTTCTTGAGCATCTTTGAGATGGGTCTACTGATTTCAGCAAAATTGGTAACAAATCTCCTCAGAAAATTGACTTGGCCAAAAAAGGGCTGAATTCCTTTCACATTTTTTGGTTTGGGGACTTTGTCAATAGCTACTACCCTTTCAGGGTCTATTTTTACCCCATCCTTAGACACTATGTGTCCTAATAATTTTCCTTCTATGACCCCGAATGTGCATTTCTTTGGGTTTAAAGATACTCCATATTCCAGGGCTTTTATAAAGATTTTTTCCAAATGTTTGCAGTGATCTTCATCCTTATTAGAATACGTTGTGAGATCATCCTGGTACACAACCATAAATTTTTCAATATACTCATGAAATGCTACATCCATGGATCTTTGGAAGGTAGCTCCTGCATTAATCAAGCCAAAAGGAATCCTCACATATACATATGTTCCCCAAGGGGTTGTGAAGGCTATCTTGAACTATTCACTTTCTTTTACTAGAACTTGATTATATCCAGAAAAACCATCCATCATTGACATCAATTCAGAGCCAGTCACTTGCTGTAACATGGCTTCCATATTAGGTAAGCCATAATTGTCTTTCAGAGATGCAAATGTTTAAATTTCTAAAATCAACACAAAGCCTAATATCTCCATTCTTCTTCCTGACAGGAACCAAGTTTGAAACCCAGGTGGAATGCCTGATTGGTTTGATTATCCCACCATCTCTTAGTTTTGTCAGTACTTCTTGCATTTTTGGGGCAAGAGTAGGATTGGTTGGTCTCTTTTTTTGCCTAAAAGGTCTTACATTTTCCTTCAATGGTATGACATGCTGGAAAAGATCCTCCATGTAAGCCTTAAGGTCATCATATGACCAAGCAAAAACATGTCTATATTTTCTAAGTAGGTCAATCAATGTTTTCCTGATTTCAACAGGCAGATGTTGGCCAATATAAACCCTTTTAGGAACTTCATCAGTACCCAAGTTTATTTCTTCTAACTCCTGGGGTTTGGGGTCGTTAACTCCTAATTTTACTCTGTCTTGGCTATCAAAAATATTTTCCAAGACTACTAACCCCTTCGGCATCTTATTCATTTTTAATTGCATTATTTCTTGACCAAAAATGGTTTCCTTCCCATTTATGGTTTCAATCAGTCCACTACAGTCCATCTCCTGACCGTGATACTTGTCTTTATTTAACAAAAAATTTGTAATATCTTTGTCATCTTCAAAAATTTGCCAATTTTCAATGTTGTCAGGTATGGAAGGCCTATTTTTCACCTCAATCTGGGAGATTCCTGCAAATGATATTTCTTTTGTCTTGATGGCTACATTTGCCAATAGATCAATCATCTTATTATGGGTCCTATCTCTCCATGAGATCCCAAATGGATCAAAGAATCCTATCTGATCCCAGACTAAATTTCTATATTGTTTCAATCTCCTATTTTTGGATGAGTAGGTTCCTTTGATCTGAGAGATAATTAGTTCAGAATCCCCTATGACATATAATTTCTTAATTTTATGATGTATGGCAACTTTGAGCCCTAGCAGCAATGCTTCATACTCTGCAATATTATTAGTGCAGGCAAACTTCAAGGTGAATGAATACCTAAAAGTGTTATTTTTAGGGGACACAAAGACTACACCTGCCCCTGCACCCTCTTTAGAACTAGCCCCATCAAAGAAAATTGTCCATAATTTTGGTGAATTCATGCAACATTTAACTTCATTTTTGATGATAGCAGGTAAATTTTCAACTTCCTAAATAATTAATTCAGCCCTGAAAGCATTAATCCCAGTATCTAGGAAAGAAGTGGTATCTTTATCAATTTCTTCACCTAAGATGTGGTTAACCCTTGGTTCCCTATTTACCTTGACAGCTTTGTCCCCTTTATGAAAAGTGGCATAAGTAAGATCACATTGTAGGCTTCCCCCAATGGCAGCACTCCATTTTCTGGAGAGTAACATTCCGTAGTGTGGAGGTATATCTACCACAAGGATAGACATGGTCAATTCTACTTCAGGATAAGAAACCAGTTTGAAAGGTAAGGCATTTATAGTACCTATAACTGGGACTTCTCTAGCATCCATCCCTCTACATCTACACTGCTTGGTATCCACCTTCAATCCTAATCCTTCCATTACTTTGAAAGGCATTATAGTGTTGGAAGCTCTTGAGTCTATCATGCAATTTTTTAAGGTCTTCCCCTTTATGATTAGACTAAGGAAAAAAGGATCAATATCTTCTATGAATGCCACTAAGGAATCATCTAGAAACATTTGAGGAATTTGGGATATGATACCACTGTCCTTTACTAATGGGGTTTGTTGGGACATAGTTTGATCTATAATAATATTATTGTTTGCTATTCCACCCAACCATGACAAAGCCTTATTCTTATGCTCTTCAATTCTAAAAAGTTCAGACAAGGGCACTTTTACAGTAATTTGAGATAACATGGATATCATATCAACAGGTTCAACCACAGTAGGTTTTACAATAGTACCTGGAATTGGAGTCTTTTGAGTAATAGGCACCACATTTTGCTTGATAACATCCAGTTCTGACTTCTTTGGTTGCACAACTAGTTTTGTTGCTTCACTTATCTGAAATTGAACCTTCTTCTTTGGTTCCCATTTCTTACCCTTGTTCTCCTTGATTTTAGGCACATCTACACTAACTTTCTTGTCTTGATCATTCATCTTACGAGTGATGTCTTTGATGAAGACACTAGATGGCCTTCCTGCATCATTATTTATTTCTCTATTTCTCAAATTATAATTACTATGGACTTGTGAAATCATCTCGATTGTAATTTTGTCAATTTCCTCCTTGGAGGGCATTCTTAAACTTGTGAGACCTACATTAGAAAATGTACTGCATACCTTATCTGTATCATACCCTTCATCATCTGAAAGTACTTGCTGATGATGTAGTTGGTAAGCAATTCTCTGGCTAGTAACATCATTTTCAAGCTCTTCTGAATTAGAATCTATCAAATCATCACACATACTCACCATATTGCAGCTTATATCATCATGGCTTTTCTCTTCAATTTCTTCTTCAGCTTGCACTCCTTGGGCTTGGGAAAATGACTGAGCAACAACACAATAATCAGTAGAATGAGGTGATTGGCATATAATGCACCATGGTACATCATCATTCATATTTACGGTGTTCCTTCGCAAGGGGTCTGGAGTACCCTTATCCTTTACATTTTGGGTCTGGTTGGGAATTGGTTTACCATCTTTCCACTGAGTGGTGTAAGGGTAATTCTGCATCCTAGGCTGCCTATTGAAGTTGTTGTTATTCACAGGGGGTCTTTCAGCAACATTTGGCTTATTGAAACTAGTGGGATTCATCTTCTTGAGCATTTCTAAAACCTGGCCTATAGTAGGTTCTTCGGGCTTCTTTCCTATAGGAGTTTTGTCACCCTCCCTTTTATTATTGTTTTTAGGATTAAAAAGCTTAGGATCATCCCTCCTACCTAGTTTCCCAGATGCCTTTCTATTATTCTCTATATTTATTGCAACTCTATAGGCATCTCTTAAAGTTTTAGGATCTTTATCCCTTAATTGATAAGCCATTTTGCTATCAAAAGCATTGAAATAGGTTGTGAGATAGACGTCTTCATTTAACCTCATAAATTGAAAAATTTTGTACATACCTTTTTGGAATCTCACATTAAAATCAAGTGTGGACTCATTTGGATTCTTCTTGATATTGTTGAACTCATTCAACATGAATCTTGCATTAGTGTTGTCCCCGTATTGCTCTTTGAACAACTTCTCCAAATCACTCCATGAGGTAATACTATCATCAGGCAACCTCCTGAACCAATCCCTTGCATCCTCTATTAGTGAATGCACAAACAATTTCATTACCATGTCTTCGTGTTCAACTTCATAATCATTCAACATGTCAATGAAAATCCTCAAATGCTCTTCACCAGTAACAGCATTATTTCCAGAAAACTTAACCACTTTATCCCTTAAATCAAATGATATGGGATGGGGGGCACTAGGAATACCAGCAAATGATATCTGTCTATACTTTTCCAGGTATATAGGTTTCTTCTAGAAACCAGGAACATTTGAGGTACTAGCTATATTAGCTTGACTCAGTGGAGCGACTTGGGACTGTTGTGGTGGGACAAATGGGACTTGGGTGCCAATATTGGAAGATGAGGTAGGAGCAGATTGGGGTATTCCCTGAGTTGAAATTGTGGGAGCACTAACTGGTGCAGTATTTGTAGGTGGGATAGACAAATTGGGCCACGAAGCCAATGCAGAATTAGACTTTATGAATTGGATTTTCCTTCTAGTTTCTGCAGCTTGAGCTTCATTCTCAACCTTCTCAAGCTCTTTTGCAAGATCTTCCCTCTCTTTTCGAGCCTTCTCAAGATCTAGATCTAACTTCGACATGGAGGGTTGTATAGGTTTTCTTGGTATAGCTTGAGGCTCATTTATTTGGATTCCTATAGCCTTGCCTTTCCCTTTATCTGAAGCTTTTGCAGTGGCCTCTATAGGATCAACTTGAACAGGTTTATAGGCTTGAACTTGAGCAATAACTGATCCTTGCCATTGATTTAGGTGTTTCTCCTATTCTTGCACTTTAGCTCTCAGATTATCAACATCTCCAAAAACATCCTTATGGAGAGTTGTGGTATTCTCTTCTAATTTTTTATTTTCTCTTTCAAAGCAACCATCCTTCTTAGTAGGGTATCTCTTTCTATTATGGCATCTAAGGTGGCTTGCTCCTTCTCTTTTTCAAGACAAATGTGTTTAGCTTCTTCCTCAACAATCCATTTCTTCAAAAATTCTATCTCAGAGTGCACTTCTTTAGGATCTACAAAAGTTGCCTCGGAATCAGCAGGGTCATCCAGATCTATAAGCTTTGGTTCTACATATGGGGCTACTCTGGGATTAAAAGGATTATCAGATGAACTCCTCAATCCTATCCTATAATTCATATCTGCTATAGGATCTGGTCTTAATGAAGCAATTCCCATAGTAGACACGTCCTTGTCTTGAAAAACTCTCTCATCTGGTAATGGGGTACTGAAAATGCCTCCTAAGAGTCTTGTAGTTTCAGATTCAGAGCTAAGCGAAGAAGACTCTCTTCCTATTACTGGTTGATAATGGGAATTGATGGATGCATTACCTCTGGGTTTCAAAGTGGGATTTGGATCTATCTTTTTCTTATTTTGGTTCTTCCTACCACCTTGGGGTAAATCAGTATACATTGATACATCGGGATTGGCTCTCATGTAAGCTCTTGTGTTTTTTCTCTTGTCAGCCATGTTCATCTTTTGTTACAATAAGCACTAGCTTCAAAACCTTGACTGAGTCACCACCCTATTTCGAAAAAATATATAATGACACTTTAGCTGACCAAAGGAAAATAATACACAAGTAGGAACAAAAATATATGGCATAGATAGACCAATCACTGATGTAGTAAGACTGCAACTCTTGCTTGTTAGATAAGACACTTGGATAGGCTGGGTACGTCAGTGTGTAGAAATGGTACTTGGGCTCTATCTTCCTTAAATTCTCAAGGTTTGACACAAAAAGATTCCCTTATAACCACGAGAAAAACATAGATCATATGACACACACGTACATAGCAGGACCAAAGAAAACTGTAGTACTTTTCACATAAGTGTTGGACAATTCCCCAGCGGAGTCGCCATTTTGTTGGTAACTCGGATGGGAAAAACCCAACTGAGAGTAGGACTGAAATTTTCAAATTATATACCAGAGATTCTTGACCTTTTAACAGTGAATTACTTCACAGCCTCCCCAGCAGAGTCGCCATTTTATTGGTGTTTTAAAAAGTACTAAACTACTAAGCAACAAAATGCTTAATACAAAAATGACAGTACATACACAATCTAAAGATCAGCCTATTCTTATTAACAATGACATATGTAAGGTATTTGGACCCAACTTCAACAAAACCACAAATGGTTTTCTACTCTTTTGGCTCTGCAAAACCAGGGTGGGTGTACCCAGTGATGGTTCAAAACTGAAACAACTGTATGAGGATTATTCTTAGTTTCATTCCGATTCTCATTTCAAGATCCTCAAACATATACATAATTCTTAGTAGCTTAATAAACACATCCCATAAAAAAATATGGCCAAGAAGTCTTCTATAGATTTGCAGATGTTTTCAACAACAATGGCTAAATGAAGCTAAAACATTCCATGCAGACAAGTGCTGGCCAACTTTGAAGATCTACAGGAAATAAAAGTAAAATTTGATTTGATGATGCATTTGAAAAACCATTTGTAAGATATTTCTCCTTCATCTAGAATGACTTGATTAGTGCCTAATCCATTGGGGTTCAGAGTCTATAGCAAATTTTTAGATCTAATTTGTTGCCTTACAAAAAATTCTATCAACAATTCTTATCAGAACTTATCATTCAAAAATCCTTTTCAATACTTAAGGAATCTTATCACATTCATCAAAGCCTTTATTTAATCCATTGAATTAACAACAATGATAAATGGATATACAACCTAACTAGATTGCATTCAATTGTACAAGCTTTTACTCATACAACATCAAGGTAGCTAAGTATTTAAAAGGAGACAAAATTGAGAAAGAACTGATATGGGGACAATTCATAAGTTGTATTCATTTCCTTTGAAAATGGTATATCCTTTACAGTAGACTCATAATGGCCTTCAGAAAGAAACACAGCTCATTCAATATTCATGTACTCTCAGAGAATTTGCAGAAAAATACATTACAAACTTGCTTTCAAAATTTGGACCAAAAACCAAACTAAGCACAATACTTAGAAGAAATAGAATTTGGACCAATCTTTAGCCTTGGAATCTCACTTAAATAATGTGAGATGCAACAAGCTTCGGGTTAAAGAGAGTGACATGTGTCCCCTAAAAGATACTGACGAATGTCTGTAGTAAAAGACAAAAAACAAATAACAGAAAAGCTAACACATCAAACCATCCTGGGTGGGTCCCTTTCTGTTATACTTCTTATTTGTTTTAACAAGAAGATAGGATCTGATTCTCCAGTTATTCTTTATCCTCAGAGTAAATAGCCATGAGGTTTGAAAGTGATGTATCGTCTTCAGTTACTTGTAAATTTACTTCAACCTAGAGATTTTCCATGTCCTCATTATTAACTTCGGGGGTGACTTCTACTTTTATATTTTCCTCCTCATCATCTTCTGACATTTGTTCTAGAAACTATTTTTTCCATTTATTAAAAGTATCATCATCTAGCCAATCAAAGCTCAGAGCTTCTCTTTGTATCATTATTAAAGAATTTGCATTTTCTTCTAACACATCAAATTCTTTCCTCATAGCAATATAAAATAACTGTATTTTTACTAGCTCTTCATTTGTCTTTGCCCAAAACCAGTGGCTAGTTTCACTTATGATGTTTATTATTCTTTCATTTAATAAATCATCCATCTCCCTTTTGCACTTTTCTTTTTCTTTTATTATATCAACAGATTCTAAAGCACAAGGAAATAGGGTGAATTTTTCAGCAATATATTGGAAAAAATAGAGTGTTAATCTTCTCTGTAAAAAATCTCTTTCATCATCAAAATTCTCTAGCTTATTTAATAAATCAAAAATCTTCTCAACTTGATGATAAGGCATTTGGACTGCAGATATACATATGATTGTAATATCATTATTTTTCTCCCTCCATTTCTGTGCAAGAAGAGTCAGTTTATCCTTATCCCTGTTCAACTCATCCATGAGGGCTGCAATTCTTGTCAACTGATCAAAAAAAGTTGACCATTTTATTTTATCCCTCAGATATATTACACCCTACTTTAACTTTTCTTCATATTGATTTCTCAATTCTATCTGCAACTCATGCAATTTTGTTTTTTCTTCTTCAAATTCTTCTACAGTATAGAATTGGGGCCTTTCAGGGGTGTCAGGTATTTCAATAATAGGGGTTGATCCAGATCCAACTAGTGGCTATGAAGGGTATGCAATTGTAGGTGCACTGGATTCTCCCATTTTTCTTTTCCCCAGTATCCTCTCCATTTGAGACATTTTGTTTTCCAATGATTGTATCTGTATACCCCTTTCCTCATATGCCTTAAAAACTTCTTCAAACCTAGTATTGAGTTGGGCAAACTTATCTTCTTCTTTTCTAGACACAACACCACCCAATTTTAGCATTTTTGAAGCCATTCTCATTACTCTTTTACTACTTACCTCACTAGCCCTGTATACTGTCAATGTACTTGTATGTTCTGCAGTGGGAAACTCATGCATCCTGGTACTTTCTCTCTTATCTATGGACCACAAAACAAGGTCTTGGTGGTCATCACTAAATTTGATCCCTCTATGAGCCTGTAAGACTTCTTGAGCAGTTGTCAGTTGAACATCCTTCTGCTTCCTTACTGAATCAAAAACAATAGCATTCGCTATATCCCATTCTGGCAGAAGGAGGACTCCTGATTGTCTAACTATTTGCCTTCTAGCTTTAGGAGTGAACCAGGAAAAATCACTCAAAAACTCTGATTTTACCTCTTCCTTAATAACCGGGTCATATTTATTTGGTTGCGTAGCCTTGATCTTCTCACAGGCTTTCTCAAAATTCTTTATATTTAATCTCCATAAAAACTGAGAAAAAACCCTAGATCTTACAAAATTTTCATCATTAATAAATCTTTCAGAAGCCTGGGCAACAATTGGGTCAATTTCCTTACCTTGGTAATCAGCAATGGTCAGGTCCAAGGAAGGTGTAGGAGGTTCTTGTGGCTCTCCAACATTTAGGTCTGTAGAAGTGACAATCACATCCCCATCTCCTCCCATTTGTCTAAGTTGTTCCTTTAGAGATGCCTCATCATCTATTTGGATTGGAGACTGGCTTGGGGAGTATTGTTCTTTTTGAGAAGAAGAAGACCCCTGCTCCAATTTTTGTCTTTTTGGAGAGCTGGCTGTAGATGGACTTCTTGGCCTTGGCTTCTCATGAGTGGGTACCTATTGCACACTCTGAACCATGACATAACCTACCATTTTCTGCAATGTATATTGGCCAGGAGTTACTACATTTCTACCACTCATTCTTCTTTGTATTTCTGTTGCCTTGTCTGGGTGTGCCTTAATAAATATATTTTTCTTTTAATTCATAGCCTGAATTATTATAGCAAAATTATTCATTAGTGCCTGTATTTTATCTCCCCAGTATTTCTTATCTTTCAATGGGTCATATTGGGGTTCAAAAGCATTAATGAATTCCAAGTTTTTACTAAAAACTATCCATTTCTCTTTCCTTAATTCTTGCTCCTACAATGTGAAAATATTTCTGATTATATCTTCCGGATAGTAAACTCGATGTACCATATGGGAAGCTCTCACCCTTTCTCTTAATAGATCATAGAATCCTTCAAGGTTAATGAATTTGGCATGAGATTCTACCATGTTATATTTATTCAAAAACAAATTTAAATGCTTCCACCCCTTTTTAACAAAAAAAATATCATGCACTATAGTAACCATTGGAAAGAAAGTGCCCTTCTTTACCAATTCCTTCTCATCTATAGTAACTATCTGCCATAAGAGGTCGGCTATCCCTATCTTCAAAGGTACATGAAAAGGTAACACATGAGGTTTTCCTAAGAAACCATAAACTCTTATTACTGTTGAAACATTGTAGGGAATTATATCCCCCCAATTGTGACTGACAAGTAACCCTTTAGCATGGTCCTTGGATCTGATCAATTCTAATAATGCTTGTGGGATTCTAGGGCTATCTCCTCTTAAAAGCAGTCTAAGCTTTGATGCAAAATACCTGTCAAATCTTACATAACTAGCATCAGTGGCCTCTGAAATCATATCCACACTCCATAATTGCACTGGATTTCTTTCTCCATCCTTTGTGGTTTCTAACTCCATACCTTTGGAGAAGAAAGTATATCCTTTGTATAAACATACATGCATCATCAATGAATACCAACAGAATGGTTTGTTTACTTTCCCCTTTGCTATTCCAACTAGCCCTTTGTGAATCTCTTTTGCTAGGAAAGTGGCAAAATCTAGAATGGTACTCATTCCAAATTGAAGGGTTTGAGCAATTATAAGGAACACAGAACCTAGAATTTTATCACCCTCATCTATCCCCAAGATCTTGCAAAGAGAAAAATATAGTGCTTGAGCTTTCAGATTGAAATTTCTTCTTAACAATGGCTCTAGAGTACTAGCTGTGATCACAGGCAAATTTCCAACCCTAGCAGCATGCTCCTATAGTGGCCTTGTTCTGAAGTACACTCGTTGTACATCATATCTAGCTTGCAAATCATCCAGATCAATGATTCCATGCACAACATGGTTAGGGTTTAGGTTGAAAACCTCACTGAACAATTCAGGGCAAACCCTAAAAAGGTTGACCCCTAAATGATTTTTTACACACCCTGTGATAGGATCATACCTCTTTGCTAGGTCCATCAATAAATCACTATCAAAGAAAACACTGGGGACTACTAATTTTCCAATGTCAAATTCCCATACATTGCTCATAGGAGTGTCCAGTTTTTGCTCTGAAAACCATTTCTTAAACAACACCAAACCTTCCATGGAAACCTGGGCATCTCTTATCCAATTAGCTTTGTCATAAAATCCTTCTGCCACAACCAATCTAGGGTTTTTTGGAATGACCTCCCTTCCCTTTATTATTTCATGCACTGATAAAGGGAATTGTTCGAGAAAATCATCATGCACTAAACATTTTAGATAATTTTTTTGTCTAGTAAACTCTTTTTGGGGCGGCATTTTTAATGAAACTTTGGAAAATTCACAATAGCAGATGCTTCAAATTTTACTCAGAAAGTCACAAAGCACTTACGCGCTAGAAATCGCACTTCTACACTATATGATGTCTTTTGCAATTTTATTGGAGTATTAACTAAGAAATTATGTGCCTTAGCTCTAAAATCTTGAATGCCCTTTTCTTTCTGTACTTTGGTGATTCATTAATGGTGAAATTATGGGCTCTTTTTATGAATTAAAACCGCACACACCAATTCTGGATCACATTTACTCTCAGTAACCGTTGCCTGCAATTTGCACTCAAATTTGAATCCCAACCGTAGATTTTATGAGATCACATGGTCTTGATTTAAAAATAACAAGGCTTTACGGTCTTTTTTTAAAAATGCTACGTGTCATCATTGTGCTTCCCTGCATTACTTAAAAACCTACATCTTTATTATGCGAGGATGCGTCAGCCGTCGATCAAGACAAGATCAACAATCAGAATAATCCATTTCATATTAACGACCAGCTAGCTGTACTGACCAATAGGAAACTACCATATTAGCTTATACTATCTGACAACACTTCACGCAAGTGGATACCGTATCTTCTTTTGAGCAAGCAAGTGTTTGACGTCATCACGGACACGTGTCACCACTGCGCTTCCCCGCATTACTTAAAAACCTGCATCTTTATTATGCGGGTATGTGTCAACCGTTGATCAAGACAAGATCAACAGTGATACTGCTTCTCATTCATTAAGCAACCAAAAACCTTTTGTGCATACCTAGTATTACATGTCATCAGTCATTTGCAGTGTAGCATACTGAAATACAATATCTAACCCCACGTTGCCACGCGTCACCACTGCACTTTCCCGCATTACTTAAAAACTTGCATCTTTATTATGCGGGGATGCATCAACCGTTGATCAAGACAAGATCAATGGTGATACTGCTTGGTAAGTAATCTTCGTAGCTCTGCCAATGAATCCACCAATGATATCGCAAAAAAAAAAAATGTGTGCAAAGTACTGACAAATCTAACATATAGGAGATTTTGCGGTGTACTGGATCTCATAAAACATCAGGGGCCACATGTCATCATTGCGCTTCCCCACATTGCTTAAAAACCTACAACTCTATGATACGGGGGTGCGCTGACCCTTGATCTCTGATAGATCAACGGTGATTGAAAAACACTTCAACTTGGCATCCTTTCAAACAAAATATCACAATTAAAGGTACACGAAGGGTTTTCAAAAGGCATTCTGACGTAAATAAAATATTAGGATAAAAAAACCCCGCCAGAATATTTGAAGAAAATACCCTTTTAAAAAAATTGAAAATGAGGGCACCACAAAACAAAGACATAATTGATTTTTCACCCAGATATCAGAAATTTTCCTATACTATGAAAAACCACACCAACAACATTGATGGAAACACAACATGTCATAGCAGAAATGAAATTTGAAAATAAGTCTTTCACTTGTATGGCAACACAACATGTTAATATAACAATTCTCCCTCTAAGATAGAAAACTCTTCCTCTTACAGTAATCTCCTTCTGTGAAGAAATTGCATAGAAAACTCTTTTGAACAAATTTTAGAGAGATGTGACAGTAGTAAACTCTCCCTCTTTGACAACACATGCCAAAGACAACTCAAAATCAAATGAATTTCAGTGTACCTTTAGTACTGATTCATATGCAATGTTTCCTGATTATGCTGCATCAACTGGTAGATCTTCAATCTGGTATGAGTTGATGCATCACTAAAACTTTATTTTAGTGAACTTCAGATAGGGGAGTGACCCCTAACTTACCTCTTAGATACAAGAATGCATCCTTAGGTAATGGTTTTGTGAATATGTCAGCAATTTGGTCCTTTGTATGAATATATTCTAATCTAATCTCCTTATCTTGCACCAATTCTCTGACAAAATGATATTTTATTGCAATATGCTTGGTTTTGGAATGCATCACTGGATTCTTTGATATGTTGATTGCACTTGTATTATCATAGAACATAACAACTAGTTCTTTGATTTCCATCTTCATGCCTTCCAACAACTGTTTAAACCAAACAATGTTAGAACAGTTTACTATTGCAACAACATACTCTGCCTCTGCTGTTGATTGAGATGTACAATTCTAATTTTTGCTTGTCCAAGAAACCAACCTTTTTCCAAGAAAGAATGCACCTCCACTTGTACTTTTTCTGTCATCAAGGTTTTCTACCCAATCAGCATCAGTAAATACTTTCAAATCCAAATTTTCTCCAAACTTATACCATAAACCATACTCTTCAGTTCCTTTCAAATATCTCATTATTCTTTTGATTTCCATCAAGTGGTTTTCTCTTGGTTTTTCTGAAAATCTTGCTACAATACCAACTGCAAGAGCAATATCTGGCCTTGTATGAACTACATACTACAATTTTCCAATCATATATCTATACAATGTTTGATCTACTTCCTTTGATTCATCTTCCTTGGTAAGTTTTAATCTGGTACACATAGGAGTCCCAACTGGTTTAAAATCTTCCATTCCAAACTTTTTCAATATCTCTTTGATGTACTTTGATTGAGTAATGTAGATACCATTTTTATTCTGTTGAATTTGAAGACCAACAAAGAATTTGATCTCACCAAACATAGATATTTCAAATTCCTTGTTCATTTATTCTAAGAATTCTTTGCACAGATCATCATTCCCTGTGAAAACAGTATCATCTACAAATATTTCTGCCAAGACTATCTTATTATCTGGTCCTTCTTTAATATACAAGCTATTGTTATCATTAGTTCTTTGAAAACTAATCTGAACAAGATATTTATGCAATCTTTCATACCATGCTCTAGGGGCTTGTTTCAGACCACACAATGCCTTGTCTAATTTGCAGACCATGTTCTTCTTATCTGGATTAACAAAACCTTCAGGTTGTTCAATGTAAACCTCTTCATCCAGTATACCATTGAGGAATGCTGATTTGACATCCATTTGATAAACTTTGAAACCCTTGTGAGCAGCATATGCTAGTAAGGTTCTGACTCCTTCCAATCTTGCAATAGGAGCAAAAGTTTCTCCATAGTCTATTCCTTCTTCTTGAGCATATCCTTTGCATACTAGTCTAGCTTTGTTTCTTGATACCTTACCATCTTCATCCAACTTGTTTTTGAATACCCACTTAGTTCCAATCACATTTTTGTCTTTAGGTTTGGGTACAAGAGTCCATGTCTTGTTTTTCTCTATTTGATCTATCTCTTCATTCATAGCCTCAATCCAACTATCATTTTCCAATGCATCTTTGATATTCCTAGGTTCAAAATCAGCAAGTAAACAAGTACCTTTCAGCTTATTTCTTGTCATGGTTCCTTCAGATTTATCTCCAATGATCTAATCTGTTGAATGATGTCTCCTGACATACTTAGCTAATAAAAGTTCCTTTCCTTTTGAATGGATTTCATTATTATCTTTTTGCATTTCAATTTTAGGCTCTTTCTGTTTTGGCTTGGTAGATATTTTCTTGGTAGATGTTTTCTCGGTAGATACTGAATTTAACTCAATTTGTTGTGGCTCGGTTTGAACTTCCTGTAAGTCGGTTACAGATGACACAGGAGTAGAAGTTTCTTGATTCTTTGATGTAACTGGTACTATATTAGGTTCAATGAAGACAAACCTTTTATAATCTTTTGGTTCCCTTTTGCTTTCTTCTTCAGTCCTTTCTGCAAACTCATCAACTTTCACATGTGCACTTTTTATGACTTTGTGAGTAGACAAGTTCAAACATCTATATGCCTTACTTGTGCATGAGTATTCAAGGAATATACCTTCATCACCTTTTACATGAAATTTTCCTTTTCTAGATTCTTTCAAAATGTAACATTTACTTCCAAATACTTTAAGATAACTTACATTAGGTTTATAGCCATACCATAACTCATAGGGGGTTTTGAATGAGTCTTTCTTCAACTGTACTCGATTCAAGGTATAGACTATAGTGCTGATTGCTTTCTTCCAGTATTTGATAGCAATGCTCTTTTCAATCATTAATGTTCTTGCACAATCCATGATGGATTTGTTTCTTCTTTCAGCTATTCCATTCTGCTAGGGTGTTCCAGGTGTTGATACCTATCTTTTGATTCCTCTTTCAATGCAAAAGTTATTGAATTCATGTGAAATGAATTCTCCACCTCTGTTTGACCTCAAGCATTTTAATATTTTTCCTATTTCCTTTTCTACTATGGCCAAATACCATTTGAACTTTTCAAATGCTTCTAATTTATTTCTTAGATACATGACTGTCATCATTCTTGAGTAATCATCAACAAAAAGAATGAAGAACTTTTCTCCATTATAGCTTTCAATTCCAATGGGTCCACATAAATCAGTATGCACAATTTCTAATATGTCTTCAGACTGATAGTTTTTACTTTTAAAACTAGTCTTTCCCATCTTTCCAATTTGACAATTTTTGCATAGACCGACCTCAGGTTTCTTTATGTTGGGAATGCCTTTTACTTTTCTGAATTTGCTTATCTTTACCAGATTATCAAAATTTACATGACACAATATTTTATGCCATAACCAACTTTCTTCAACTTGAGCAATGAAACATGAACATTCACCTAGTTCAAGATAGAACAAGTTACCTTTAGTTTGAGTGCTTGATCCAATCAGCTTTCCTTTCCCATCCAACAGTCTTTTTTTACCATGCCTGAATTCTACTTTAATTCCATTATTGAGTAGCTGTGCCACACTTAACAGATTATGCTTTAGTCCTTCTACCCAATAGGCATTATCACATATAAGTTCTTTGGTTAGAGGGATTCTTCCTCTTCCTTTTATACAACAAGGTTCATTGTTACCAAATCTTACACTGCCACCATCATAGTCTTCAAAGTATTCAAGCTTAGTTTTGTCACCAGTCATGTGATGAGAACAACCACTATCTATGATCCATGTATCATTTTTTCTCATATGAGAAATGAGTGCCATTTTTTCATCAATATTAGATTCATCTTTTACAACAATATAGACAATCTCATCTTCTTCTTCATCATTGGAGTCATTAGAATCTTTAGCCATAAAACATGTTTTCTTACCTTTGTCCTTGAATGATTTGAAATCTTTCTTGCCATTCCATTTTTTATCTTTCTTTTCATCTTTATTCTTCTTGTTTGGACATCTAGTAGCAATATGACCAACTTCTTCACATGAAAAACAGATTAGGGGTACTTTACCTTTTTATTTTCCTCTGCCTCTAGAATATTTCCTTGCTAGAAGGGCTTTAATTACTTCAAGATCACTGTCTAAACTTTGGTTTGATTCATCTTCACTTTCTGACTAAGATTTCTTTTTGCCTTTCTCTTTGAGTGAAATTTTGGCTTCAAATGTTGATTCAATGTTCTTGGAAGCTGGAATATAGTTATCAAAGTTGTCCAGTTCAAATGCAGTCAATCTTCCAACTATAGCCTCTAGATTTATCTTATGATTTGCTTCACATCTTCTTTCCTGAATTGTAGAGAATCTAATTGCATAAATGGGAAGTAGAGTTCTGAGAACTTTGCTTATAACTATCTCTTCACTGATATCTCCTCTAGAAGCTTTGATTGCACTGACACATGCTTTAATTCTTTCAACATATTTTGCAATGTTTTCATCCTCTCTCATCCTCATTTGATCAAATTGTCCTCTCAGACTTTTTGCTTTGGCTCTTCTAACATTATCATCTCCTCCATAGATCTCTTTCAGCTTTTTCCACATTTCAAAGGCAAATTTGCAGTCCTTGATATCATCAAATTCTTCATAACTTAGAGTAGATGCTATATCTATCATCATAATGTTGTGAGTCTTCTTTTCAACAATATCATTGACAGATAGTGTACCAGCTGGTTCTGCATATTTTTCATCAAGGTACTTTAGACCTGTATCACCAATGGATGCTAGGTGAAGTCTCATCAGTCCTTGCCATGCTGAGAAGTTATTTCTGTTAAGTCTTGGGATTTCCCTTTTGTAAGACATCTCGATCTTTGGCTTAGATCCTTGAAATCTTATCCTGCAAGCACCAAAAGCTCTGATACCAATTCTTGGAAATAGAGATGGAGTAACTGAGAGGGGAGTGGTGAATCAATTACCACAAAAATATTTCTACAGATCCTTAGATGTCTTAAAATATAGCTGCTGCTGACACTCGGTAACCACACAAATAAATGCTAAAACTAGATAGATGTTCTGTTAACTTTATTAAGCATTTAAAGTGATTAACATGCATGCATAAAGAAATAACATGAACATAAGAGACACCAAATTTAACGTGGAAATCCAATTTTGGAAAAAACCACCAAGTAACTAGTTACCAATTTTCACTCTTCTGAAGTAAGTCCTGTTAGTAGCCAACCCTGTTAAAGGTTACAAAACACACTGTTAGGTGTGACCCTATTAGAGGATTTGATCACCTTGTTAGAAGTGGCCTTGTGAGAGGTCTTTAAAACAATTCAATTGAATTGTCACCTTGTTAAAGGATTTACAAAATGGCTATCAAACCAACTCTGTTAAGAGATTTTGAATCACTGTTACAATGATTAGAAAGAAACAATGAAGTGATTTGAGATATATGCAACTTATCTTTTCTGAATACAAATCTCTGTTCTACTTCATTAAATCCTCACTGATCAAATGCAACTTTGCAGCTTCATAGGGATGACAAATTCTTCCTCAACATTCGCTCATGTATTTGCTTATTCATAGATTCGTACTTTTTATGCATCCATACACACTTACTTACATATGAATTCACAACTTGACCTTTCATATATACCTTACAGATTGTCAAGTCAGCTCAATTACAAGTTTACAACAACTGAAAAAACATAAATCAGTCAGCTACACAAAATAATTAAACTTAATTTTTTAGAATCATAAAATTCTTTGCTGCCCGACCCAGCTCGGTGACCACTTCTTCAAAATGGTTTCCTCGTGTTAACCAAGTGAAGCTCGGTAAACACTGCAAACCTTATAACTTCCTTCAGAGACCGAGTTAATTCTGTAAATACTGACCTTCCTTTGTTTACCGAGTGAGCTCGGTAAAAGCTAACTTTTCTTTGCTTACCGAGTGAGCTCGATAAAAGCTAACTTTCCTTTTCTTATCGAGTGAGCTCGGTAAAAGCTAACTTTCCTGTGTAATGTTCAAGAATGCTCGGTAGTCACTATAAATTGCTTTGCTAACCATCTGAGCTTGGTAGACTCTGTCTGATGGCTGATATGACATTTGTGTAACATCAAAGAAAATACACAATTAACAATTGTATCCAACACAAGCATTGTTGAACAACCAATATATGTTGAGATCCTATTAGAAACAATAGTCCATAAAGGGGGGCAGTGTGTGAATCAGTTATCCAATAATTAAAACATTTATCAACCTTAAACAATCTTATACATTCAACAGAAGTAAATAGTAACCATAACAAAATGTGGATAGAAAATTACACCATATATGTTGTTAACCAGGGAAACCATTGACCAGAGGGAAAAACCCAATGGGACTGATGCCTACAAGATGATGTACTAATATAAATATTCGAATAATTAAAAAATTTATCAATTATATTCTAAGGGGGGTGAATCAGTTATCCAATAATTAAAACATTTATCAACCTTAAACAATCTTATACATTCAACAGAAGTAAATAGTAACCATAACAAAATGCACATAGAAAATTACACCAGATATGTTGTTAACTAGGGAAACCATTGACCAAAGGGAAAAACCCAATGGGAATGATGCCTACAAGATGATGTACTAATATAAATATTCCTTGTTAGAGGATGAACCCTATTAGGAATCTATTAAACATTTAGTACATAAGAGTCCATGTTAGGAGACATTGAATCATTATTACGAGATTCCAACCCTTCTAGGATTTGTAGAAGATAAAAGGACCCATTATCCAAATGGCTTCTAGGGCAAGACCACTAAACTCACTATCTAACTGATCTCTCAACTATTTCTTGTAGAATAATTTTATGCACTACACTATAACTTCTTTCATTTGTCCTGTCAATCAAACCAATCATTTTCATGCCTTATAGACTAGGTCATGAACCTCAAATCCAATTATCCAACTTTGGATCACACAATAAAACCTTGGCAATGAAGTTTCCTTCACTTCCATTCTACTCTAATCAACTTCACATTCCTCTCTTTGTGTGGATTACAATAATCTCATATGTCATATCTAAGATAAAGAAAAATGTCCTTTCTTTATATCGAAATCATAAAAAAATTCCTTGATTTGGTTGTTACATCTTCTCAATTAATTATTATAGGACCACATTAAGAACATTAATCTTTTACCTTGAAACTTGAATAAATTTTCATACACATAACATTTTGATGAGCAAGATTAACCACATCATCACTAAAATATCTTCTTCACATTTGTAACTTCGGCTTCTTAGACTAATAAATCTGCTAAGAGATATAACAATTTTACTAGAACATGCCTTTGTAAACTCTATCTTAGAATTGTCTTCACTAAAACTTGCATAACTTCTTCCAAAATTAATACCTTATGCTTCTAAGGTTAGCTATGTATACTAGACACATAATATAATCTCCATTTAACCTTGCTACTAAAATTAATCAATGATTTGTCTATACCAACTTGATCTTTCTAATATTCTTTTGTCAGATACCACAGAAAACTGCTATGTTGACATTGTTAGGATAAACCACGGATAGAAATAAAAAACTACATGCAAATATAACCAATAACAGAAAATAATAGAACACACAGAAATGAACACAAGGCACCAAGATTTAATGTGGTTCACCCAATCCCTGGGCTACGTCCACCAAACAGCAAGTCCGATCTTATTACAATCCAGTGATTACAACCTGATTACAATTCGTAATCCCTTACAGCTCAATACCGCTGCAAGAACCAATTTCGTATCACCACACATGAAAAATACCCAACCCTAAGCCCTTTTTATACAACTATTAAACCGCTTTAGGGTTATAACATGTCGGCCATATGTCGGCCATAATATGAAGTATGTACAGTACTTTCCTGATCAGTCACCACAATCTAACAATCTCCCACTTGGGGACTGATCAAGCTCCACACTAAACAACAATCTCCCACTTGGAGACTGATCCTGTAGCAATACAACTACTGCATGGAGCTCCCACTGGATCAAACCACCCTGGACTCTGCTGTTCTTTTATTCACATTTAGTCTAAAAGACCAACTGAAGCTGAAGAGGAGTTCAGCTTCTCCCTTGTTACAACCTTTTTCAACATATATGCTGGATTTTCATTGGTATGTATCTTCTCCAGCTTTAACTGTCCATCCTCCAAAACTGACCAAATGAAATTGTACCCCAACTGTATGTGTTTGGTCTTAGAATGCAGAGCTGAATTCTTAGCAAGATGAATGGCACTCTGACTATCTATGAACAAATAATTATCCTTCTGAGGATGTCCCAATTCTTCCAAGAAGAACTAAAGCCATATCATCTCTTTGGCTGCCTCTGTAGCAGCAACATACTCTGCCTCTGTAGTGGAGAGAGCATTAATCTTCTGTAGCCTAAAAACCTAGCTCACGGCTGCCCCACCAACAGTGAAGACATAACATGTAGTACTCCGCCTAGTATCAATATCCCCAGCCAAATTTGAGTCAACATAGCCCTGTAAATTAGTAGTAGAGCCCCCAAAGTGTAAACACTTATTGGATGTTCCTCTCAAATATCTGAGAATCCACTTGACAGCATTCCAATGCTTAAATCCTGGATGACTCATATACTTGCTAACGACTCCCACTGCATGTGCAATATCTGGCCTAGTGCATACCATAGCATACATCAAACTTCCTACAGCTGAAGCATAGGGTACCTTGGACATCTTATCCTCCTCTTCCTGTGTCTTGGGACACATCTCCTTAGTCAATTTCAAATGACTAGGTAAAGGTGTGCTGACAGCTTTAGCATTCTCCATAGAGAAACATTGCAACACCTTCTCAACATAATCAGCTTGAGATAGTGTCAATGTTCTGTTCTTCCTATCTCTACAAATCTTCATACCAAGGATTTTTTTTGCTACCCCCAAATCCTTCATAGCAAATGCATGTGCTAATTGGCGTTTCAGCCCCTTAATATGATCCATGTTAGACCCAGCTATAAGCATATCATCAACATATAAACATAAAATAATGTAGCTATCATCATCCAACCTCTTAAAATAAACACAGTAATCTGAATGACACCTATTATATCCATGCTCATGCATAAAACTGTCAAATTTCAGATACCATTGCCGAGGTGCTTGCTTCAAGCCATATAAACTATTCTTCAATTTGCACACTAAGTTCTCCTTGCCTTTGACCTCAAAACCCTATGGCTGAGCCATATATATTTCTTCATCCAAATCACCATGAAGAAAGGTTGTTTTAACATCCATCTGCTCTAAATGCAAATCTTCAATAGCCACAAGACTTAAAACAGTACGAATAGAAGTCATTTTAACAATAGGAGAAAATATCTCATCAAAATCAATTCCCTTTTTCTGTGCAAATCCTTTTACAACTAACCTGGCCTTAAATCTTTTCTTACCTCCTTCCTCTTCTTTCAACCTGTAAACCCATTTATTCTATAAAGCCTTTTTACCTACAGGCAACTTGCACAAATCCCATGTCTTATTTTTCAGCAAAGAGTCCATTTCATCTTTCATTGTAGACTCCCACTGAATCTTAGTATCCACCTGCACAGCTTCATCATAACTTTCAGGTTCACCAGTATTAGTAAGTAAAATAGAATACAAAGAGGGAGAAAACCTTTGTGGAGGTCTAATTGGCCTTGTTGACCATCTAACATTCACTGGTGTGTGTGGTATTTGTTTTTACAGTTGTTGCACATCATGAGGAATGGCTGGAACATCAGCTTTTGGAGTATCATCCAGCACTACATAATCATCTTCTTTCTTCTCATGTTGCTGCAACAGATCTTTGTACAACACTTTTTCATTGAATATGACATCTCGGCTTCTTATAATTTTATGATTTTCAAAATCCCAAAGCCTATAGCCAAATTCATTAATGCCATATCCAACAAAGACACATTTCTTTGATTTAGCTTCTAGCTTGGTTCTATTTTCAGAGTCTATATGAGCAAAAGATCCACAACCGAAGGTCTTCAGAAAAGAATAACTCACCTTCTTACCAGTCCATGCTTCCTCTGGAATACCATAGCCCAAAGGAGTAGAGGGTCCTCTATTAATCAAATATACTATAGTATTGACAGCCTCCACCCACATGTGTAAGGGCAACCCAGCATGCAACCTCGTGCTCCTTGCGCGCTCCATTATAGTCCTGTTCATGCGTTTAGCCACTCCATTTTCCTGTGGAGTCCTTGGAACAATTTTTTGTCTACGAATACCATTAGTGGAGCAATAATCTTCAAATTCATGACTGCAATACTCACCACCATTATCAGATCTGAGACATTTTAATTTCTTACCAGTCTCATTTTCAACCAAGCATTTCCATTTCTTAAAAGTTTGAAATACATCAGATTTCTGTCTAAGGAAATAAACCCATACTTTTCTAGTTGCATCATCAATAAATGTAACATAATAATGAGAGCCACCAAGGGAAGATACCTGAGCCGGTCCCCATACATCTGTATGCACAAGCTCTAATTTCTCCTTTTTGTTTTCCTTTTCAGTCTTTACAAAACTCACTCTCTTTTGTTTTCCATACACACAACTTTCACAGAAATCCATATTCACACATTTTAGACCTGGTAAAAATTTCCTTGAATGAAGTACTTTGATACCTTTCTCACTCATGTTCCCAAGTCTATTGTGCCACAACGTTGTATCAAAATCTACAGCAGCTATTTGTTCTCCCTGCTCAACTGCAGTAATTGTTCCTGAATATTCATTTTTCTCTAAAACAATCAAAGTAGAAGGAACAATATGACCTGTACAAAGATATAAGGTGCCTACTTTCACACCTTTTTCTACTACAAGGGAACCTTTTGAAACCTTCCAATTTTTATCATTAAAAGTAACTACACAACCCTCATCACCGAGTTGCCCTACTGAAATTAAATTCCTACTCAGCTTTGGAACATGTCTTACCTCATGTAGTAGCCAATGATTCCCATTCTGCAACTTAATCTTAATTTTTCCCTTTCCAACAATCTGACAGGGTTCATTATCCCCCAAATAAACAAGCCCAAAATCCCCTTGGACATAATCAATGAAATAACCTCTATGAGGTGTAGCATGAAAAGAAGCACCAGAATCTAAAACCCATGAATCATCAACACTCTCTAAAGACAGAAGCAAAGCATCCTCTTCGGATTTGTTACTTACCACATTTTCCTCTTTGTCTCCATCTGATTTATCTCCTTCATTTTTCTTTCGAGTCCAGCAATCTTTCTTTTTGTGCCCTGGTTTCCCACAGTACCAGCAATCATTTGGTCCTCTTGATTGAGACCTCCTCCCCTTTGACTTTCCTCTTGATTTCCCACGATTTCCAGAGTTACTTCCTCTTTCAGTCGTTCTGCCCCTGCTTTGTGCATTTAAAGCACTTTCTGATGTAGATCCACCTGAGGATTTTCTATGAGTTTCCTCACTTAAAATAACACCAATCACATCATCATATTTTAGGGTACTAGATCCAGGAACAGAATTACTCACCACCATTACCAAGCCATTCTAGCTTTTAGGCAAAGAACACAAAATCAAGAGAGCCCTAATTCCTTCATTAAAATTGATACCCACAGAAGATAATTTACTAGTAATAGTATTAAACTCATTTAAATGATCTTCAACAGATCCACCTTCTGCCATTTTCATATTAAATAAACGCTTCATGAGAAATACCTTATTTAAAGCGGAGGGCTTTTCATACAGTGTCGCTAGGGTTTTCATCAAATCTGCTGTCGTCTTTGCTTTTGTAATATTAAATGCCACCGATGGTGCCAAGCATAACCGAATGCCTCCAAGTGCCTTTTTGTCCAAAAGATCCCATTCAGCCTCTGACATAGTTCCCTGATTCTTGGCTTTTCCTTCCAAAGGCTTCCATAAATCCTTCTGATATAAATAGTCTTCCATTTGCATCTTCCATAACTGGAAGTTCTGCCCATTGAACCTGTCAACCCTCAACTTACCCTCATCTGCCATTGCTCCCACTCAACTGTGAGACTCCCACTTAACCGTGAGACTTTCCTGCAGAGGATAACTGAAAGACAACCTCGCTCTGATAGCAATTGAAGGGCCCATTTGCCGTTGCACCAAAAGCCATGACTGTTAGTGAACATGGAACACCACATAATTAACCACCTGTGGGTAGGGGAGCGCGTCGCATCACCCAACAATCTCCCCCTTGACGCACATACCAGGTGCTTACATAGGTCAGGAAGGCACCGGGGAGATTTGAATCCATGACCAGGCCAAAACTAGGCTCTAATACCACTTGTTAGGATAAACCATGGACAGAAATAAAAAACTACATGCAAATATAACCAATAACAGAAAATAATAGAACACACAGAAATGAACACAAGGCACCAAGATTTAACGTGGTTCACCCAATCCCTCGGCTACGTCCACCAAACAACAAGTCCGATCTTATTACAATCCAGTGATTACACCCTGATTATAATTCGTAATCCCTTACAGCTCAATACCGCCGCAAGAACCAATTTCGTATCACCACACATGAAAAATACCCAACCCTAAGCCCTTTTTATACAAGTATTAAACCGCTTTAGGGTTATAACATGTCGGCCATATGTCGGCCATAATATGTCGGCTACCATGTCGACTACTTCCCAAAAAAAAATACTTTCCCGAACCCCACTATTTATGAAGTATGTACAGTACTTTCCTGATTAGTCACCACAATCTAACAGACATCAATGACAAACACAGTCATGAATGTAACATATCATCATGATAAGGATATAATCATGTTTTGACAATACTCCCCCATAATAATATCATCAATATCCATGCTTTGAACAATCTTCCCCTTGGCATTAATGGCAACATAGATGAAAAATATCTAGTTCCAAGAATACCAACTACAAAAGACTATTAACCTTTCTTTTCAAATCCTCTTTATCAATCCTTCTCCCAAATTGTTTTCTTCCAAACTTCTAAACTTCTCTCGAACATGATGTACTTGTTCTTGTTTTTTTTTCATGCTAAACTTCTCCCCTATTGACATCAATGTCAGAGATCTTAGCAACCATGAAACTTTACAACAATTGATTCTTACTAGCATAAGTGTCCAAAGACACTGTTTAAAACAACATCCAAAAAAGAGTCCTACATGACTCTATCCATCATAGATACTCCCCCATACAGGAAGCATCAACATTCAATCAAGACAAATAATAGTGCTCTCTTACACTAGACTTATGCATTCTTGCATCTTCTACTCTAATGTAGGAAGGGGCATAACCCCTAACATACCTCACAAATACTCAAAAGTCTCTTTGGGAAGAGACTTAGTGAAAATATTTGCAATCTTCTCTTTAGTGCTCACATACTCCAATCTAATTTCCTTTTCTACAACTTTTTCTCTCAACATGTGATACTTAATAGAAATTTTCTTGGTCTTAGAATGCAAGATTAGATTCTTAGACATATTTATTGCATTTGTATTGTCACAATGTATGACAAAAACTTCGCTAAATTATATCTATATATCCTTGATCATATGTTTCATCCAAACAACTTGATTACAATTATTTACTACTACAACATATTCTACTTCTACTATACTTTGTGAGGTACAATCCTACTTCTTTCTTAGCAAAGAAACTAATCTTTCTCCAAGAAAGCATGCTCCACCACTGGTGTTCTTTCTTTCATCCATATTGCCTGCACAATCAACATCAATATAAGCACATAGAGTGAAATCACTAGACTTATCATGCTACAATCTAAACTCTAGTATTCCTTTCACCTATCTAAATATCCTTCTGACTACTGCATAATGTGCTTCTCTGGGATCATCTTGGAATCTTGCAACAATTCCAACCACATTTGCTATATATGGCCTTGTGTGAGTTAAATATTATAAACCTTTGATCATAGATTTGTACTTCTTTTTCTCAATAATAGGTTTCTCATCTTTTGTATATAACTACTGTCTAGTAACCATAGGTGTTTCAATAGATTTACATGTTTCCAAACCAAAAAAAAATTAGTAAATCCTTTAAGTACTTAGTCTAAGAAATAAAAATTCCTTCTTTATCTTGCACAATTTGTAATCCTACAAAATATTTCATTTCTCCTATCATACTTATTTCAAATTTTTTCTTCATTTCTTCTGCAAACTTGTCACTTTAATCATCATTTCCTTCAATTATGATATCATCAACAAATATTACCAAAATAATTAATCCATCATCAATTTCTTTCAAATAGAGATTGCTATCAGCCATACCTTTGCTATATCCAAGCTTTGTCAAATGCTTGTCTAACCTTGCATAACAAGTTCTAGGTGCTTGCTTCAAGCCATACAATGCTTTCTTCAATCTACATACTATGTCTTTATCATTTGTTAAAGGACAACCTCCAAGGTATTTTGTATATACCTCTTCTTCAAGTTCTCCATTCAGAAATGTTGACTTGACATCCATCTAATATACTTTGAATTTATTATATGCTACATATGCTAAGAATAATATTACTACTTCTATTCTTACCACAGGATCATAGGTCTCATCATAGTCTATTCCTTCTTGTTATGAGTAACCTTTAGATACCAATCTTGCTTTGTTCCTTATAACTTTTCTTTGTTCATTTATCTTGTTCCTGAATACCCATTTATTTCTTATCATATTCTTGTCTTCTAGTCTAGGGACCAATTCCCATGTCTTATTCTTTACTATCTGATCCAATTCCTCTTTCATAGCTTGCTTCCCATAGTAATATTTGCATGCTTCATCTACATTCTTATGTTCAACTTGAGATATCAAACATGGTTCTTCATTGACTATGCTTCTTTTCATCACACATTTATCTTTGCTATCAATTAGCTGCTCAGGTGAGTGATTCTTTATCATATTCTTAACCAAAGTAGTAATTGTCATCATCTAAATTGTAATCAACTATTCTTTCTTGTATCCTAAATTTCTCATCAACTCTCACATTTTCACTTTCCATAATAGTCATAGTTCTTTGATTATAACATCTATAAGCCTTTCTTTTCAATGAATAAGCAAGAAAAATACCTTCATCACTTCTAGCATCAAACTTACCAATATCATCATCTCTTTTGATATAACACTTACTATGAATTTTTTTGAAATACTTGACTATAGGTGAGTGACCAAACCATAGTTCATAAGGGGCCTTGTTTGTGTCTTTCCTGACCTATACTATGTTCATAGTGTAGAATTTGTATTCATAGCTTCTCTACAAAACATCTTGGATACATCATTCTCAACTAACATATCTCTTTTTTCTTCTGTTATCGACCTATTTCTTCTCTCTGCTAGACCATTCTATTTAGGGGTTCTCAGAGCTAATAACTATCTTTTGATTCCATTAGCTTCACAAAACTTGTTAAACTCTTCTCCTCTATCTAATCTTAAGCATTTAATATTCATGTCTAATTCATTCTCAACTCTATTCTTGAATATCTTAAATTTATCAAATGCCCCAAATTTTTCTTTAAGAAATGCAACCCACATCATTCTAGAAAAGTCATCAACCAAAATAATGAAATACCTTTCACTATCAAATCCTTTAGTCTTCATAGGATTCTTAAGATTTGTGTGTACAATCTCCATTTTTTCTACAGTAGTAAACTTCTTCCAAGAAAAACAAGTTCTATTATGATTTTCCTAAATGCACTCCTTGCAAATTGTGTTAGAATATTTTATAATCTTAGTAAAATCTCTAGCTATAAACATACTACTAGTCTTCACAATGTTGTCAAAGTTTATATGACAAAATCTCTTATTCCATAACCAACTGTCATCTACCTTTGCAACCAAACATGTCATTTTAGTAGGATTCAACTAAAATACATTACCTCTAGATCTGGTTCCTATTCCAATTACCTCTCCATCTTTGTCTTTGATCATGTATGTTTTTTCTGTGAACTACAACTATTACCCTTTATCCACTAGTTGTCCAACACTCAAAAGATTGTGCTTCAAACCATCAACAAAATATACATCCTCAATGTTAGTTTTACCATCAAGAGTTATAGATCCAATACTTTTAATATGGCATGTTGCATTGTTTCTAACTCTAACAATGCCTCCATCTTGACTTTTGAAGTCAAAAAAATTATTCATATCACCAGTCATATGATATGAACAACCACTATCAATTATCCAATCAGATTTCTTTTCAACTTTTGATACCAAAGCTACTTTCTCTAGGTTTTGTTCTTTGATATCTACAAGTCCTATTTCATCATCACTAGCACTTACTACTTGTTCATCATATTCATCTTTTTCATTTGCATATAGACACTCTATATCTCTTCTAGGTTTGAAATTTCCTTTATAGTTTTTCTCTCTTTTAGGACACTTAGATGCATAATGACCAAATTCATTGCAAGTCCAACATTTAAAGATTTTCTTACCATCTTTTTCTCTTCTTACAAGAAGGGCTACTCCTTCTTCAATCTTTATGTCCTCATCAAATCTACTACTACTAGAAATGTCTCCTCTAGCACTTGTGCTCCTTGATAAACTAGGTTGAATATTCAACCACTGAAAGTTGTTTATGTTCTAGTCAATTCTCTAGACTATCTAAGCTCATTTTCAATTGCTTCAAGTCTTACAAGCAATGTCTCCTTTGTAAAATATTTGGTACAAGATATCAACAATGGTACCATTTGAACAATTGACATAAATGGTGGTGTTAAAGTCTTCAATATCTTCCATATAACTTCATCATCTTCTTTGGTCCCTCCTTGAGATTTAATACCTACAGCGATTTCTAATATTTTGCCTACATATGATCTTATAGATTCATCTTCCATCATTTTAGCATCTTGAAATGCACAAATCCAATTTTGTAGCCTCAATTTCTTAGAATGTTCATCACCTTCAAAACTAGTTTCCAAAGCTTTCCAAATCATATGTGAAGTAATAAGTGACTTTACTTGATTGTATTCAATTTTAGGAAGGGTAGTCAATAGGGCTTCTCTAGCTCTCATCTTGCACATAAAAAGATTTCTTTCTTCCTTGGTACAAGTTTCCAAATTTTTTTCAGCAATGATTGTCTTTGATATTTTTTTTAAGATCCAATATCCTAGACGCATACACAATAGATGTATCTTCATATTTTCCTTCTAGCTGTCATAATTTGTTCTATCAAACTTTAGAATATCTTTCCTGAACATGCCTTTCATGTATCTCCGAAAGTTGTTAAAATTTATTTTCAAGGACTTGCTGCTCTGATACCAATTGTTAGAAAAAATAGTCCACCAAGATAATTGGGGGGGTGGGTGGGTGAATCAATTATCCAATAATTAAAACATTTATCAACCTTAAACAATCTTATCCATTCAACCATAGTAAATAGTAACCATAACAAGGTGGACATGGACAATTACACTAGATAGGTTAACTAGGGAAACCCTTGATTAGAGGGAAAATTTTGGTGGGAATGATGCCCACAAGATGATGTACTAATATGAATATTCCTTGTTAGAGGATGGACCCTATTAGGAGTCTATTAAAATATTTAATAAATAACAGTCCCTATTAGGAGATTCCAACCCTATTAGGAGTTGTAGATGACAAAATGACCCATTATCCAAATAGCTTCTGGGACAAGACCATTGAACTCGATGTCCAACTAATCTTTTAGCTATTCCTTGTAGAATAATTGTGTGTACTACACTGTAACTTCTTTTTCGTATCCTATCAACTAGACCAATCACTGTCAGAGATTATAGACTAGGTCACGAACCTCAAATCCAAGTATCCAACTTCAAATCACACAATAAAATCTTAGCACTGAAGTTTCCTTCACTTTCACTATGCTCTACTCAACTTCACGTCCACTCTTTATGATGCTTACAATCATCTCATATGTCATATCTAAGATAAAGGAAAATGTCCTTCTTTTATACTGAAACCATAAAAGAATTCCTTGAGTTGGCTATTACACCTTCTCAATTAATTATTATAGGACCACATTAAGAACATGTTGCACTTAGCTATAACATTAATCTTTTTCCTTGCAACTTGAGTAACTTTCCGTACATGTAACATTATGATGAGTGAGATTAACCATGTTATCACCAAAATGTCTTCTTCACATCTATAACTTTGGCTTCTCAGTATAATAACTTTGTTAATTGATATAATAAGTTTACCAGAACATACCTCTATAAACTCTATCTCACAATTGTCTTCACCAAAACTTGTATAACTTCTTCCAGACTTAATATCTTATGCTTTTGAGGTTAGCTATGTATACTAGACACATAGTATAATCTCCCTTTAACCTCCCTATTGAAAGTACTCAATGATCTATCCATACCAACTTCATCTTTTTGTTGTTCTTCTATCAGATACCATAGAAAAATGCTATGTTGACATCAATGACAAACATACTAATGAATGTAACATATCATCATGATAAGGATCTAACCATGTTTCTACAATACTCCCACATAGGAATATCATCTGAATTCATTCTTTGAATAGCTCCAAGACCATGCCAAGATCCATAGTGTATGCTAAGCCCCCTTCAAAGATCGAGCTACTCAGCAACCACTAAACCAAAAAGTGACCGAGCACCACTCCAAATGAGTGCCAGTCAAAGAACCCTCCAAAGAAATTATTGAGCCTCCTCCCATGAACTCTAAAGTAGTCACTGAGAAAACCCAAGATGCTCCTGCATCAGTTAGCCATTGAAGGATTAATTTTCTATGGAGCCCTCTTGTTGAAGATTTCTCCATCCACTTTCATTCAAGCCTCTTCCTATACTAAGATCCATTCAAGATTGGTGTTGAAGATCTACTTCCATTGATTTGAGACATCCTACATTCATTTGGAGCATCCATACTTGTTGACTCAAGGATTTGAATCCACCACAAGGATTTCAACATAAGCAATGTGAATAGTTCCATTTACTTTGTTTATACATATTGTAATTTCAATTACATTTCAAGGACAAAAAAAAACCATTTTTCTTGTGGGTATAGTTACATGATAATGAATTAAAGTTTAGAACTAGATACTCTTTTTGGCAAACCTTTGAGATCTACAAACAAAATTCCTATTGGAGCAGTGTAGTTCAAGGTTAGAAATAAAGGGGTAAGATTGTGCTCTACTATCTAAGTCAAAGTTGACCTACCCTAAAAAAGATAATTTTTTTTCTAGGTTTTCTCTATCTTAGCATTTCTGATCTAGAGTAGGTTACAAAATTCCCCAAAACTTTACAAAAACATCAAAAATCAACATTTTCTAGATTTTCCCTACTTTGAGCTTAGTTTTTTCCTTCTATTCAATCAAGATTTCAAGTACATAAATTTTATAATAGATCATAGGATTTTCTCCATTATTCATATTCTCCATCATTTGATTCATTTGTGCATTGATCACTTCTTCGTGATTAATCAATTTGGATCTTTCCTTTTAGGAATTTGGGTTAAGGATAGGTCCTATATTCCCCCTCTTACATCATATATCATACCCCATTCATTTTTATCCTATTCATTTTGGTGAACCTGGCACAATTACCCTATTTTCTTTTGTGGAATTAGATGCCCTATTATGTTTTCTAGTGTTAGATTTCCTTTTATATTATCTTTTTGATGTTATAGTTGACTTTTATGTTAAATCTTGCATGCTAATTAGATTTCTTGCATCTATATTTCAAGAAAGAAAACATATAAAAAATTGCAAAATCTCTTTCAAAATACAAAAATATTCATGCTTTATGTTTTCTTAGTTTAGTTCATTTGCATTGCATTGGTTTATGAGCTTTACTACTTCTAGTCCTACTTATAATATTCTGGTTAGATGAATTTGTAGACTTATGGGTGCCTTAGATCTTGAGTCTTCCTCTCCTTTCCTTAGGATCCTAGATGATAATTTGATTTTTCATGATTTCAATCCTATTATGGAGAAAAATTCTTCTGACTCATCTCATGATAAGGATGATGCTTTAAGAGTTCCTTTTGAACAAGTCCCAAAAATTTCAACTAAATTTGATAAAATGAGTAATTGGCTAATTCAAGAAAACCATAATCAAGATTCTATTCAAGCTATAGAGGCTCTTAAGAAAGTATTTTTGATAGTGATCTAGATGTTAACCTCTTGCGTGGTATTAATCACCTTATGCATTCAAATGTTAAACCTTTAGCTAAAGAAGCTCAAGATTTAGGGTCGATTCCACCTGTCACTAGCATAGAACCTCTTCTCTTGCTTTACCTAGTATTCCTACCTATATGCCTTCTTTGGTGACTCTGAAAGTTCCTTCTATTCCTATGGGTGTTCCTCTTGTGTCCCTTCCCACATCACAACCTTCTTATCATAATGTTCCTTTTACTTAATCTAATCCTCTACTAACTGTAGTTCTAAGTGTTCCTCAAGTTGTGTCTTCCATTCTTGTAGCTTCATATACTTTACCTAATGTTTCTAATGTTACTATGTCATCTTCAAAACAATAACTTGTGTCCCTGACTCAAAAAAAGTTTAGTATTCCTACATGTGACATGGGAAGTCCTTTATCTCACAATATCATTTATTCTCCCATTCATTAGCAAGTTGATATGCCTCATCTTCAAAATTACAATGGTAAGGGAGACCATGTTCATCATGTTAAAATATTTCACTCCTTTGTAGTGATTATGCTCAAGACCATAGAGTTTTAGCCAAGTTGTTTGCTAGAACCTTTTGTGACAAGGCCTTACAATGGTTTTGTTCCTTGCCCCTTAATTCTATTGATTCATTTCCACAAATTGCCGATTCTTTTATTCAACAATTTCAAAACAACACTGGCCCACAAGTGCCTTTGACTGATTTGATGCATTGTAAACAAAGTGCTAAGGAAAAATTGACTAAATTTATTGGTGGAATTAAGCATTTACATACTCAAATTTCCTATCCTATTCCTAATATTGATATTCAATGTATGTTTATTTCAAATTTGCAAAAGGATATTAGAGATAAGATTGTGCTTAATGAATTTACCTCTTTTCAACAACTTTGTGCAGCACTTCATCATTATTAATTACAAGTGAGTCAATTTGAGAGAAACACTCCAATGGCTCCTATTCCTATTGATAAAATTGATCCTAGTCCTAATCCAAACAAATTTTGAAAATTCAACAAGTATGTCAAGATAAACAACCAAGCGAATGTAGTTATTGTTCAAGTTGTTGTTGCATCTCATAATGCCACTTTTGCATCCACTACTTTCCAATTAAAATGTATTTTTACTCCTCTTTCTAAATCTCTGCATTCCATTATGAATAGATTGTTAACTGCTAAAATGATTACTTTACCTCTTGTTCAATATCTTTTACCTACTACAATTGTATCTAAATCCTTTGATCCTAAATCTTTTTCTTAATATCATTGTCAGAATGGTCATGATATTGAGAAATTTTATTCTTAAAAACATAAGTTTCAAGACTTAATAGACTCTAATGCCTTATCTGTTGATAATCTTGATGGTAGTGGGAAAAAATTCTTTTCTCCTCATAATCAAAATCTTCAAATCTATACAAATCCTTTACCTCAACATGATACTAATACCATTTCTTAGCCATCTGTGGATATTGTGTATTATTTAAATATGGATGATCTTAATCACATTGTTAATCAAGTGAAGCATGTTGTTCAATCTATATCTCCACTTCAACCTCAACCTTAGCTTCAAGCTCTAGTTCTATCTCAAACTCAACTAAAACCTAAACCTAAATCAAAGACTCAACCTAAACATTGACAACAACCTAAGAAAAAAAGACCTTGAGAAATTTTGATTACCTTTGATCATTATGAGACTATTAAAGATCCTATTGGTCTCTTATATATTTATGCTAGGAATTCTAAGATACCTACTTGTAGTTGTTGTTAGTGTAGTTTTTTATTTTTCCTATTTTGCTAAGTTTTTCCTACACTTTTAATAATCTCGCTTAGGTTAATAAAGCATGTCTTATTAGGTGAATGGTTGTGAGGTGTCACCTTCCTACATGTGAGCATCCATTAGCTATCTTGGGAAGATACTTTTCTATCTTTAGTCCAATAGATGGTTGCTCCTCATTGGTTAGTGTTGCCACCTCCTCCCTCTTCCTAGCCTATATAAGCATGCTACCTGGCTTGTATTTGTATCTCTTGTTTTTGCATCCTCTTAATGCTATTTTGCTTCCAGCATTTGCATTACTCTCTTGGAGACTAACTCTATGATGCTATTTTGATTTTGTATCATTTGCATTCATAGTTTAGATATTTATTCTTTGCACTAGTTTTCTGGGTTATTAATCTTATCAGATTCTAACATGGTATCAGAGCTTTTCTATGTGCAAGAGTAGATTTTAGTTTCCTTATTTGAGAGATTCGGGAGGGGCTAATAAACTTTATTATAGTTTTTTTTAAAATGAAGTATGCTCTTCTCTTGCATCTTTGGATGATCTTGAGAATCAGAAAAGTTTTGACAAAAACGATTTTTCTTTGGGGTTTCAATCTCAAATCTGACAACCAACATGCATATTTGGAGTTTTCAATTAGTATTGCAAATTCCAGCATGCCATTGATGGATTTAGGAAGCTGATCTAGCATTTGCATGTCATATTTTGGTTGTTAGGGTCAGTTTTTGATTTTTGGAGCCGTTTTTTACTATTAAAGGCGTCTAATTTACACTATAGCAACATCTTTTGTACATCAACAAGAAAAATGCTTTCTGGGTTTTGTTCGCAGCCCCAAAAAACCATCTGGGTATCTTTTAGATTTTGCATGCAAGCTATATATTTTGTAGAATTGAGCATGAAAGGCTACAACCATACCCCTCTCCATTGGCAGTCGCAGATTTGAATGTAGTTTTCAAATGTCTTGTTCTTGCTCATACAGACTTCGATTTTGATGATTCTTGTTATGAACTTGGCTTTTTTTTTTGTGCTCTATCCACTAGTGGAGTTGTTTTTTGATTTTCATGCATGAATTCTTTAGAAATTGCAGAATCTTAGTCGTGACTGTGCATAGTTCTCATTTTGGAAACTTCAAAGGATCATAACTTTCTCATACGACCTCGTATCAAGGTGATTATTTTTTTAAAAGTGCATGATTTTTTGAGTAGATCACAGTGGTGCTATTTGTTTCCTTGATTATTATGCCCAGGTTTCACTTCTAGCATATGCTCTTCATGAGGGCTTGTAATGCATTAAAATCAAGACCACTAAGTATTTCTTTCTAGTGGTAGTTGTAAATGCACTAAAATAAAGTGCCAAATCATATTTCTTTGGGGGGGGGTGTTCTTTGATTGAGTAAAAAGGGCAGGTCATTGTCGTCGCTATTTTCTCTTCTTTTTAACATTTCTTCTCTGCATTTCTTTATCATGGATCAAACAAATATGCCCATCCTAACTCCATACAATTACTTTGAGTGGAAATCATGCATGACAATTCACTTAAAGAAAGCTGAATTAAATAGGATAACTATGGGACTTGAAACTGAACCTGCTAAAGATGAAGACAAGCCTAAGTGGTTGAACAAATGTGATGAGGCATATGGAACATTGTGTTTGTCTTTTTCTCCTAACTTGCTATTTCACATTGAGTCTTTGGGTACACCAAATGAAGTATGAACAAGGCTAGAAACACTATTTGGCGCACAAGATTCAATGAGGGGTCATATGTTGGAAAATGAATTAATTAGTTTGAGTCCAGGAAATTTCAACACAATCCAAGATTTCTTCACCAAATTGAAATCACTAAGGTTGCAGTTAAAACAATGTGGAATTGAAAAGAAAGATGAACAACTGATTCTTAGTATTCTCTCTAAGGTAAGTTCAGAATATTCTATGTTTGTCTCTACCTTCTATGCTACTAAGGGTGCACTTGGTACTCAATTCACCATGCCATCTTTAGATGATTTTGCTATCAATCTCACTCGAGAATAGGACAAGCTAATCCAGATGGGCACTCTTACATCCTCTAAGTCACATGCCTTGGCTGCCAACCAAGGCACAAAAGAATAAGGACAAAGTAGTAACAACAATAGTAAGGACAAGAAACAAAAGAATAGCAAGGAGAAGAAAGATCAGATACCAGTTTCTTCAAAAGAAACTATTGATACACCATCTTCCAAGGGAAATAAGCCTAAGAAAGAAAAGGTCAAATGCGCCTATTGTAAAAGATCTGGTCATGATGAACATAAATGTTTGCAGAAACAACTTGATCACTTGACATACATTCTTGAGAAGAATAATATCAGTGTTCCTGAGTCTATCAAACAAAGTTCTACTGAAGGGTCTAACAAAGAAAAAGAAAATAGCAAGGGGAAAGGAAAGGGCAAGGCTCTTTTTATAGTTGCTTCCTCACCATCCACTTGGGTTCTTGATTTAGGTACTTCACACCACATGGCTTCATCTAAGGAAGAAATTGCATCCTTAAAGCCATGTACTATGCCTTCTATGTTGATGGGTGATAACACTCCTATTGAGGTGAGTGGGAGAGGGTCTATTGATGTGGGGGATGGGACATTCCATGATGTTCCTTGTGTACCCTCAATCTCAACTAATCTCCTATCGGTATACAAAATCACTCACACAAGTTTAGGCAAGCAGGTTGAGTTCACTCCTAGTTCAGTTGAGATATGTGAGGTTCACAATGATTCTACAGTTGCATTTGGGAGAGTAGATCATCAATCATGACTCTATATGTTTTCTCACTTTGTTTTCGATCCTCCTTTGACTGTTTTACTCACTCACTCTAATGATGTGAGCAGATTATGGAATGAGCAGTTTGGCCATCTTAACTTCCACTACTTGCATCAGCTTAACTAGCAGAGCATGGTCACAGGGTTGCCTTCTACTTTGACATTGGAGTCACTTGGAATACATGATAGATCTTCTAATGGGTCAGATTCACTTGAGCAGTCTTCTACCTCCACTTTTGATGCAGAGAGTGATTCAGAGGACTCACCTCCTTCCTCTCTTAGTCATAATTCATAGGTTGATGATTCTCCTCTAGATTCTCCATCTTCTGGTCCACTTTGGGCTAGACAGACCTCGCAGTTTGCAGGTGATTGGGTTGGGGATCCATCAGACACCAAGCAGACTCGTTCACAATTCCAAGATGCTCTACATATCTTCATTGCTACTACCTCAAATCCACAGTCCTTTCATGAGGCTTCTGATATTTTTGAGTGGAATACATCGATGTAGGAAGAGTATAATTCCTTGATGAGGAACCACACTTGGGATCTTGTCCCTATTCCTAAGGGAAGAAAACTTGTTCGATGTAAGTGGATCTACCAGACAAAATTTGCAAGCTTTGTTGGGGGTGTGGGATGCTTCATCTTTTGGGGGGGCCTCTTCCTCTCACTTGGAGTCCTAATTTTCTTTGGGGAGTCTCTTTTCTCTCTCTTTTAGGGGAATTTTATGTACATGGGTACCTCATCAGGCTTGACTTTTTGGTACCCATTTCTACATCCACCTAAGCTTCGCTTATGGGGGGGTATTAGTGTAGTTTTTTATTTTTATTATTTTGCTAGGTTTTTCCTACACTTTTAATAATATCACTTAGGTTAATAAAGCATGTCTTATTAGGTGAATTGTTGTGAGGTGTCACCTTCCTACATGTGAGCATCCATTAGCTATCCTGGGAAGATACTTTGCTATCTTTAGTCCGATAGATGGTTGCTCCTCATTGGTTGGTGTTGCCACCTCCTCCCTCTTCCTAGCCTATATAAGCACGCTACCTAGCTTGTATTTGTATCTCTTGTTTTTGCATCCTCTTAATGCTATTTTTCTTCCAGCATTTGCATTACTCTCTTAGAGACTAACTCTATGATGCTATTTTGATTTTGTATCATTTGCATTCATAGTTTAGATATTTATTCTTTGCACTAGTTTTTTGGGTTATTAATCTTATCAGATTCTAACAGTTGTCTTGTTGATCCTACATCCTTAGCCAATCTTATTAGTAAAGAAAATATTTTTATGAAAAAATTGCAACAATATTCTTATGATACATCTAATGTGTGGATTTAAGCTTGTAATGGTTTTCTTTATCCATCATTTGGTTCTATTAATTTAACGATTGAACTTTGTGGTAAAATTATGAATACTACCTTTGTTGTTGTTCCTACTTCTGATTAGTTTCAAGTGAAGCTTGGTTTGCCATGGTTAAACTCCATGCATGTTGTTCCTTCACCTATTCATAAATGTCTTAAATTTGTTCATGATGAAGAAGTGAATATGGTTAATCATTGTTTATAACACCCTTTTAGGCCTAGAGATTATGCTACCCTTGACTTCTTTTGGCATTCATTACCTAATTCATGTCCTTCTCAACCTAATAATCTTTTTCACTCCTATCAAGCCTACAAGCATCATAGGATTCTTGATTTAAGCTTACCTCCTATGGATCTTAATCATTGTCTTTTACCTACACCTTCCATACCTAGTTTATCTATGGCTTCAACATTTTTTAATCAAGCTCCTACTATTGCTTGTCGATCTGTTGATAATCCTATTAATCCTCCTCTAAAACTTGTGAAGGATCTAGTGATTTCTCCTTCTAGTTCTCAAAACATTTGAAACAAGATAAAATGTAATCAATCTAATAATCAACATCATAAGAAGCATCATGCTCAAGCTAAAGCTAGTAATTCTATTCTTCAATTTTTTTTACCTTCTCCAGATAATTAATGTAAGAGCATCCTGGATGTAAAAGCAATATTGCATCACCCAAATTTTATTTATTTTTAGTCTTTTCTATTTTAATAAGGACTAGTAGATAGGGTGGTTACTATTTATGGGAACTTGCTATTTTTAGTAAGTTTTTCATATGAGCTTGGAATGTTTCCATTTTCTACACGAAGATTCATTTTGGAATTATAAGCCTTAAGTATTAGAGAAGTTATTAGGGATTTTCAGTGGAAAAATTTGCAGAAAAATCTTCAAGCTCATCATTGGAGATCTTAGAGTGCTCAAATGAGGTCTAAAAACTTGACAAAAGGGTGCTTGGGTAGTTCTAGGCCTATAGATCAAGAGCTAGCATGATACAAGGGACTCCCCTTAATACCATAAACTCATAATAGAAATAAAAAAATAAAAGCAAATGTGAGAACAAAATATGGACTTCTTATTATTGCTACAAATGTGGCATTACAAAATTTTCAATTATAATATGCTAACCCAAATGGGCACCTTCAGTACAGTAATCTACAAGACAATGCTGTGAACTATCACTAAGAGCTATCCTAGACGATGTTTGGGCCTTTCTTAAATAGGCAGTTTTATGCCACCTAGGAAGGTTCTAGATGCTCAAACTTAATAGCCAGGGCTAATAGACCCTAACAAAACATATAGAGTCATCCATATACATCTTTAACAATAATTTCAGAAGTTTTGGGTAGCCCAACTTTAGAAGGCCATAACTCACAAACCGTTGCTCTGATTGGTTGTTATAACCACTTTTTGGAAATGCCAACTCTTGATCTACAGGCCTTGAATTATGCTAACACCCTTCTATTGAGTTTTTGGACTTCATCAGGCAATCTAAGGCCTCCAACTATGAGCCTGAAGATTTTTCAACAAATTTTTTCACCAAAAATCTGTAATAACTTCTCTGATACTAATGCTTGAGCAATGAGATTTTTATGGTAGGCTTACAACTCTAAAATGAACCTTCCTATCGAAAATAAGAACATTCTAAGCTCATATGACAAACTTACTAAAAATAGTAAATTCCCATAAATAGTAACCACCCTACCTACTTGTCCTTATTAAAGATGGAAAAGACTTAAATTAGAAAAAAAAATTTGGGTGATGTAAGATTGCCCTTGCACCCAAGATGCTCATGCATCAGACACTCAGGGTAATTTGAGAAGTGACCCCTTCACATCTTAGGTGTTCAGAGGAAAAACAAGATGGTGAACCTCCTCCTTTACTAGCCATGATGAATCCTTAACTGGTCTCCCTTTCCATTTGACCAAATATTCCTCATAAGTTCAATTTCTAGAACTTTTTCCAACATGCATGTCTAGTATCTCCTTAATCTCCTTTGTAGCTGAACTAGCTACTAGAATGCTCCACTGTGCTTCTGCAACTTCATCTCCATCACCTCCTTCATAATACTCTATCAAATCTCAAATATTAAATACTAGTGAAATATTCAATTCAATAGGAAACTCCACTTCATACACATTTCTAGAATCATGCCTCTTCACTATCTTGCATGGTCCAAACTTCTTCATCTTCAACTTATTATATGTACCTACTGGAAAATGCTCCTTTCACAAATGAACCATGACTTCATCTCCAATTTGAAATTCCTTACATCTCCTTTTTACATATGCCTTAGCCTTATACTATGTATTCATCTTTATGATGTGCTTCCTCACCTCCTCGTGGATGTTCTTCAAATGTTTAGCAAAATCTTCTACTTTAGCACTACATATCTCTCCCTTATCCAAATTCCTCAATTCAGAAACATTCTTGGAAATATTCCCATATACAATCTAGAATGGTGATTTACCAGTACTTGTATTGATAGAATTATTATATGTAAATTCTACCTATGGTAAAATCATATCCCATCATTTTGATTTTATCTCCAACCAAGCATCTCAGCAAGGTTCCCAAATTGCAATTCAAAGCTTTTGTCTATCCATCAGTTTGTGGATGATGTGATGAACTAAAGTTCAAATCTATCTTCAACTTTTTCCAAAATGTATGCCATAAATACCCAACAAATTTGGTATCTCAATCTAAAACTGTACTCTTTGGCAGACCATGTAATTTGACCACTTCTTTGAGAAATAACTCTACTACATGAATAGCATCACTGTTCTTTTTGAAAGGAATAAAATGTTACATCTTTGAAAACTTGTCAACCACCACAAAAATAGAATCATGCCCATAATTTGTCCTCAGTAATCCAAGAACAAAATCCATGTTGACATCCTTCCATGGATTCTCTAGTATAGGTAATAAATGACACAACCTCACATTCTACTTAACTCCTTTTCCTATTTGACATACTTTACAACTTTGTACAAACTTTGACACATCTTGCTATAATTGTGGCCAGTAATAATTTTTAGCAACCAAAACTATAGTTTTATCTCTACCAAAATGTCTAGCCAATCCTCCACTATGCTTCTCCTTGATGAGATTATCTCTCATTAAACTTTTGGAAATGTATAATTGGCTTGCTTTGAACAACATATTATCTTGGATCATGAAAGCCAACCACTTTGTCCTATCAAGTGTAATAGGTTCTATACAGGCCTTTCATGCTTCACAAAAATCAGGATCCTCTAGATACAAAGTACTAAGTACCTTGAACCCAACCACCTCTATCTACATTTCTGTCAACAAAAGTTGTCTTCTACTAAGAGAATCTACAAATTTGTTAGACTTCCCACTTCTGTGTTTCAAAACAAATGTATAACTTTTCAAAAATTCAACCCACTTTAATGCCTTTGGTTCAATTTTCCTTGACTATTCAAATATTGCAAAGCTTGATGATCAATATAAAAAACAATATAAAAAACAAACTCCTTAGGAAGAAGATAAGCTCTTCAATTATTCAATGCTTGAACTATAGCATAAAATTTTTGATCATAAATAGAATATTTTCTTTTTGCATCATTCAACTTCTCATTGAAATAAGCAACAGGTCTACCTTCTTGGCTCAAAATAACTCCTATTGTATTACCACTAGCATCATAGTCTACTTGAAACACCTTGTTAAATTTAAGAAATGCTAAAATAGGTTTCTTAGTAACTTTCTATTTCAAAAGATTGAAAATCTTATCGGCTCCTATAATCCACTTAAACTCTTTCCTATCTCCTCCCATTGTTTAAGTCAAGGGTCCACAAATACTACTAAATATTCTTATGAACTTTCTATAAAATGTACCCAGTCCATGAAAAGATCTTACCTCTATCACACTCCTTGGAGTAGGCCATTCAAGGATAGCCTTCACATTCTCTGGGTCCATTTTCACACCTTCTCCTTAGAATACAAATCCTAGATACACTAACTCCTTTATAAAACTGCACTTCTTTAGGTTTATCAACAACTTTTCTTCCCTTAACTTTTTAAACACCTTGTGAATATGAATCAAATGTTCCTCCAATGTCTTACTAAAGATCAATGTATCATCTAAGTAAACAATGACAAACTTACCTAGAAACTCCTTCAGTACCTCATTCATGAGTGCTAGGTGCATTGGTTAGCCCAAAAGGCATGACTAATTATTCATACAATCCTTCCCTTGTCTTGAAAGTAGTCTCCCACTCATCACCTTCTTTGATATGAATTTGATGGTACCCACTCTTCAGATCTATCTTTGTGAAATACCTAGCTCCACTCAAACAGTCCATAATATCATCCATCCTTGGCAATGGAAAAATATACTTTATCGTGATCTTGTTTATAGTGCGATAATCTATGCACATCCTCCATTCTCCATTCTTCTTTGGTGCTAATATTGTCGGTACAATACATGGACTCAAACTCTCTCAAATCAACCCCTTTTGCAATAACTCATGAAATTGCCTATTCAACTCTTCACTTTTTTCTAGTGTCATTCTATGCACTGCTTTATTTGGAAAATTGGCTCTTGGAACCAAATCCATCTGGTGATTGATCTTCCTCACTGGGGGTAATCCATCAGGTACATTATCTGATACAATATCAAAAAAGTCTCTCAACATATCTGCAACTTCTATAGGTACCTCCTCTACCTCTTCCCTACTATCTTTAGGAATTATAGAAAAACACATATGCTCCTAATTCATACCTCTAAGAAACTCGTTTCCATCAACAAAACATATTCTAGTAGCACTACATACCTTTTCTTCTTTATCCTTCAACGACTTCAGCTTATGTTTTACTCCATCCTTAGTTAGAGTGTAGGTATTTGCTCACCCATCATGTATATCATTCCTATCAAACTACCATGATCTACCCAACAACATATGACATATTTCCATAGGTATGATATCACATAGTACCTCATCCTGGTAGTTTCCAATCTTGAACTTCATTGAACACTGCTCATTGACCATGACCTTGTGGTCATCTTACAACCAAGCAATACGATATGGATACGGGTGTTTCTGCCTCTTCAGCTTCAACTTTTTTACCATCATTTTTGACACTAAATTGTTAGTACTTCCACCATCAATGATCACATCACAACACTTATCCTCACATTTGTACCTTGTGCAAAACAAGCTACTTCTTTGCTTAGGTTCATTCTCACCACTCAGCAGGACTCTTTAGTTAACTAGGACTTCTCCTCTTTCAACATCTTTAGAATGTGAGGATTTGGCATCTTCATCAACATGTACAAATCTCATCTAACCTTTTGTTCTTTGATATATCCTTCCTTGGCATTGGGTACATTCAAATGCTATATGGCCTTCTTCTCCACAATGAAAGCATTTTCCACGAAAGCCTCCTCTTCCAGATTCTTGTCCTCTTCCTCTCTAAAATCTATTGTTCTAATCATGAAAATGATTGAAATTGTTTCCCCTCTAGCTTTGACTACTACTTCTAGCCTCATCCTTGTTCTTCTAATCATCATTACAACTACCATAAGATTGTCCACCAGATCTTCCACCACGACCTCTACCACTGTTCTTATTGTCAAACTTCTTGTTCATTTTCTCCTCAACTCTTAGGGAAAACTAGTATGCCTCCTCAATACTACTCATTTGAACTAGACTCAGCTCATCCTGAATGATGGGCCTTAACCCATTACGATAATGGGAAACTTTCTCCTTATTAGCTTCTGAATGGCCAGTTCTATTGAGAACTCGATAGAACTCTTCGATGTACTCTTGAATAGATTTTCCAACTTGCTTTAACCCTTACATTTACTTTAATTGATCAAGCTTATAATCCATGGGAATAAATTTTCACCTTAGTTTATCTTTCATCCGACCCCATCTGGTGATTTTATTCTTTCCCTTTCTACTTCGCTCCAATTGAACCTCCTACCACCAAGTCTTTGCATGTCCCTTTAGTTTTTCCTTTTCAAACTCAACCCTATCAGGATCATCAATATCTTCATACTCAAAGTACTCCTCTAGTTCATTTATCCAATTGATTAGCTCCTCTAGGTTAAGATTTCTTGAAAAATGTGGGAACCTCAAAGTTAGGTCTTTTTCCAATCTTGGAGATGGCCCTAAAAAGCCTCTCTTGCTTTGGATTTAGAACTACCTCTACTTTGGTATTTTCTTCTGCTTCATCCTCATCCTTGCTTTCATCTCTTATGTGAAGATTCATTCCTCTACACATTTTTTATTCTAATACGTGCATTTTTCCTTGGAGGGCTTGAAAACCCTCACGTGTAACACATGTAGCTCTTCCACCATGTTCTCTTTGTGGAGGCATTTTCATGCTTCTACTGAAATCCTAGTGCAAATTGCCTCACAATCAATGATCTGTCTACACGCTCAGCCCAAACCATGTCCTTGTGTGAACTGCCTGATAGTTGGTAATCTATCCACACACTCAAGAACTCTAGCTCTGATACCACTTGATGCAGGGGATTCCCCTTAATACCATTAACTCATAACAAAAACAAAGAAACAACAGCAAATGTGAGAAAAAAATATGGACTTCTTATTATCACCACATTTTTGGAATTATAGAATTCTCAATTGCAATATGCTAACCCAAATGGGTACCTTAATTACAGTAATCTGCAAGATAGTGCTGTGAAATATCAGCTAGAGTTGTCTTAGACAATGTTTGGGCCTTTCCTAAATAGGTAGTTTTATGCCACCCAGGAAGATTCAAGATGCTCAAATTTAATACCTAGGGCTGACAGACCCTAACAAAACATATAGAGTCAGCCAAATACATCTTTGACAATTATTTTAGAAGTTTTGGGTAGCCCAAATTTAGAAGGCCATAACTCACAAACCATTGCTCTGATTGGCTATTATAACCACTTTTTGGAAATGCCAACTCTTAATCTACGGGCTTGAAATTGCACTAGCACCCTTCTATCGAGTTTCCAAACCTCATATGGGGACTCTAAGGCATCTAATGGTCAACATGAAGATTTTTTCACAAATTTTTCCACCAAAAATCTGCAATAACTTCTCTGATAATTGTGCTTGAGTAGTGATATTTTTATGGTAGGCTTACAACTCTAAAATGAACCTTCCTATAGAAAATGAGAACATTTTGAGCTTGTATGAAAAACTTACTAAAAATAGTAACCACCCTATCTAGTAGTCCTTATTAAAAATGGAAAAGATTGAAAATACTTTTTTTTTTGGGTGATGCAAGATTGCCCTTGCACCCAAGATGCTCCGGCATCATGGCATTTCTAAAAAGTGGTTATAATAGCCAATTGAAGCAATGGTTTGAGAGTTATGGTAATTTGGAGTTGGGCTACCAAAATTTCTAAAATAATTTTTCAAAAATGTATTTAGTTGACTCTATATGTATTGTTAGAGTTTTTTGGCCCTAGGTATTAAGTTTGAGTATCTAGAACATTCTCGGGTGGCATAAAATTGCCTATTTAAAAAAGACTTGAACATTATCTAGGATAGCTTTGGGTAGTAGTTCATAGCTTAGCCTTGTAGATTACTATAATGAAGATGCCCATATGGGTTACCATATTGTACTTATGAACTGTAATTCTGCATTTGCAGTGAAAATAAGAAGTCCACATTTGTTCTCACAATTGTTGTTTATTTGTTTATGTTATGGTTTATGGTATTAAGGGGAGCACTCTTCATCAAGTGGTATCAGAGCTAGAGTTCTTGAGTGTGCAGATAGATCACTGACTGTGAGGTAGTTTACACTAGGACTATGGTTTGGGATGAGCATGTAGATAGATCTCTGATTGAGAGGTAGTTTGGACTAGGGTTTCAGTGGAAACGCAAAAAAGCCTCCATGAAGAGAGTGTGGTGGAAGAACTGTAGGTGTTACACCTAAGGATTTTAGACAAATGCTAGCATTGGAAGAAAAAATACATAGAGGAATAAATCTTCCTATAAGAGATGAAAGCAAGGATGAGGAAAAAGTAGAAGAAAATGTCGAAGCATAGATAGTTCTAAACCTAGAGGAAGAGTGGCATTTTAGGGCCATCTCCAAGATTGGAAAAAGACCTAAGTTTGAGGTTCTCACGTTTTTGGGATATCTTAACCCAAAGGAGCTAATTGATTGGATCAATGAACTCGAGGAGTAATTTGAGTATTAAGATATTGATGATCCTAATAGGGTAAAGTTTGTGAAGGCAAAACTGAGGGGCCATGAAAAGATCTAGTGGCAAGAGGTTCAATTAGAGGGAAATAGAAAGGGAAAGGATAAAACAACTAGATGGGATAAGATGATAGCTAAACTGAAGTGAAAATTCATTCCCATAGATTATGAGCTTGATTTGTTGAGGAAAATACAAGGGTTAAAGCAAGTGAGAAAATCTATTCAAGATTATACCAAAGAATTCTATTGAGTTCTCATTAGAACTAGCCATGCAAAAGCCAATAAGGAGAAAGTGGCCCGTAATCTTAATGGGTGAAGACCAAGTATTCAAGATGAGTTGAGTCTAGTTTGAATGAACAATATTGAGGAGGTATACTAGTTTTCCCTAATAGTTGAGGAAAATTTGAGCAAGATGTTTGACAAAAAGAATAATAGAAGAGGTCACAGTGGAAGATCTGGCAGACAATCTCATTGAGGTCATAATGATGATCAAAAGAAAAAGAATGAGGCTAAAAGTAGAAGTCAGAATCAAAGGGGAAACAATTCCAATCATTTCCATAATCATAACAATAGAGATTAGAGAGGAAGAGGTAGAGGAAAAGGATTTGGAAGAGGAGGCTTCCATGGAAAATGATTTCACTGTAAAGAAGAAGGGCATAGAGCATTTGAATGTTTCTAGCACCAAGGAAGGATAAATACAAGAATAGATGGTTAGGCTAAAGTTGCACATGTTGATGAAGATGTTAGATCCTCACATTTTGAACATGTTAAAAGAGGAGAAGTCTTATTTAATAGAAGAGTCTTGTTGAGTGGTGAGAATGAACCTAATTAAAGAAGGAGCTTGTTTTGCACAAGGTGAAGATGTGAAGATAAGTGTTGCAATGTGATCATTGATGGTGGAAGTACTAAAAATCTAGTATCTGAAATGATTGTCACCAAGTTGAAGCTAAAGAGACAAAAACACTCATGTTCATACTATATTTCTTGGGTGCAAGATGATCACAATGTCATGGTTAATGAGTTGTGCTTAGTGAAGTTCAAGATTGGAAGCTACTAGGATGAGGTATTATGAGATATCATACTATAGACATATATCATATGTTGCTAGGTAGGTCGTGGCAGTTTGATTGGCATGTTGTACACAATGAGCGAGAAAACACCTACACTCTAACCAAGGATGGAGTGAAACATAAGTTGACATCATTGAAGGAGAAAGAAGAAAAGGTATGTAGTTCTACCACTTTGATGGAAAAGAGTTTCTTAAAGGCATGAAGTGTGAGCATATGTGTCTTGCTATAATTTTAAAAAGATAGTAAAGAAGAAGTAGAGGAGGTACCTATAGGATTTGAAGATATGTTGGGAGAGTTTTTTGATATTGTATCAGATAATGTACCTAATGGATTGAACCCATTGCAGAAGATCAGTCACTAGATGGATTTGGTTCTAGGAACCAGTTTACCAAACAAGGCAATGCACAAAATGATACCAGCAAAAAGTGAAGAGTTGAATAGGCAAGTTCATGAGTTGTTGTAGTAGGGGTTGATTTGAGAGAGTTTGAGTACATGTGTTGTACCAATAGTATTAGCACCAAAGAAGAATGGAGAATGAAGGATGTGCATAGATTCCCATGCTATCAAAAAGATCATAATCAAGTATAGATTTCCATTGCCAAGGATGGATGATATTATGGATATTTTGAGTGGAGTTGAGTATTTCATAAAGATAGATCTAAAAGTTGGTACCATTAGATTTGTATCAGAGAAGGTGATGAGTGGAAGACTACTTTCAAGACAAAAGATGGACTATATGAGTGGTTATTCATGCCTTTTAGGCTAACCACTGCACCTAGCACTTTCTTCAGAATCATGAATGAGGTACTGAAGGAATTTCTAGGTAAGTTTTTCATTGTTTACCTAGATGATATTTTGATCTTTAGTAAGACATTAGAGGATAATTTGATTCATATTTACAAGGTCTTTGATAAGTTGAGGGAATAAAAGTTGTTGGTAAACCTGAAGAAGTGCAGAGTTGGTGTACCTTGGATTCGTAGTTTCAGCAAAAGGTCTAACAATGGACCTAGAGAAACTAAAGGCTATCCTTAAATGGCCTACTCTAAGGAGTGCGATATAGGTAAGATCTTTTCATGGACTGGCTAGTTTTTACAAAAAGTTCATAAGAGGTTTTAGCAGTATTTTTGGACCCTTGAATGAAATAATGAGAGGGGATAGGAAAGAGTTTAAGTGGATTGTAGGAGCAGATAAGAGTTTTAATCTGTTGAAACAAAAAGTTATTGAACAACCTATTTTAGCACTTCCAAATTTTAACAAGGTGTTTTTAGTAGACTGTGATGCTAGTGTTACTACAATAGGAGTTGTTATGAGCCAAGAAGGTAGAACTATTGCTTATTTTAGTGAGAAGTTGAATAATGCAAAAAGAATTTTTTTTGTTTATGATCAAGAATTTTATGTGATAGTTCAAGAATTGAAGAAGTGGAGATACTATCTGCTTTCTAAGGAGTTTTTTTTGTATACTAATCATCAAGATTTGCAATATTTGAATAGTCAAGGAAAATTAATCCAAAGGCATTTGAAGTGGGTTGAGTTTTTGTAGAGTTATACATTTGTTTTGAAACATAGGAATGGGAAGTCTAACAAAGTTGTAGATGTTCTTAGTAGAAGACAACTTTTTCTTAGAAAAATGTAGATAGAGGTGGTTGATTTCAAGGAACTCAGTACCATATATCCAGCTGATCCTAATTTTGGTGAAGCATAAAAGGTTTGTATAGAACCTATTACACTTGATAGGACAAAGTGGTTGGATTTCATGCTCTAGGATAATACATTGTTCAAAGGAAGTTAGTTGTGCATTCTTAGAAGCTCAATGAGAGATAATGTCATCAGGGAGAAGCATAATGGAGGATTGGCTAGGCATTTTGGTAGAGATAAAACCATAGTTTTGGTTGTTAAGAATTATTATAGGCCATAGTTGCAACAAGATGTGAAGAAGTTTGTACAAATTTGTAGAGTATGTCAGATGGTGAAAGGAGTGAAACAGAATACAGGGTTGTATCAGCCATTACCTATACCAGAGAAGCTGTGGGAGGATGTCATCATGGATTTTGTTCTTGGATTACCAAGGATATAACATGGACATGATTCTATTTTTGTGGTGGTTGAAAAGTTTTCAAAGATGGCACATTTTGTTCCTTGCAAGAAGACTAGTGATGTTGTTTATGTGGAGGAGTTATTTTTCAGAGAAGTGATGAGACTACATGGTTTGCCAAAGAGTATAGTTTCAGATTCAGATACCATTTTTTTAGGTATTTCTAGCATACACTATGGAAGAAATTGAAGATGGAGTTGAATTTTAGTTCATCACATAATCCACAAACTAATGATCAGACATAAGTTGTGAATCATAGTTTGGAAAACTTGCTTAGATGTTTGGTTGGAGACAAGCCAAAAGGATGGGATATGATTTTACCATAGGAATAATTTTCTTATAATAATTCTATGAATAGGAGTACTACTAAATCATCATTCTAGATTGTATATGGGAGTAGTCTCAGAAATGCTTCTGAATTGAGGTAGTTGGATAAAGGAGAGATCAGTAGTCTGACGTAGAAGAATTTGTTGAAAATTTGAAGAACATCCATGAGGAGGTGAGGAAGCACATCATAAAGATGAATACACAGTATAAAGCTATGAAAGATGTGAAAATGAGGTAAAGGGAATTTTAGATGGGAGATAAAGTCATGGTTTATTTGAGAAAGGAGCATTTTCTAGTGGGTACATATAGTAAGTTTAAAATGAAGAAGTTTGGACAATGCAAGATAGTGAAAAGGCATGATTCTTGAAATGCTTATGAAGTAGAGTTTCCTGCTGAATTGAATATTTGACCAGTATTTAATGTTTTAGATTTGATAGAGTATTATGAAGGAGGTGATGGAGATGAAGTTGTAGAAGCCTAGTGGAGTATTCCAATAGCTAGTTTGGCTATAAAGGCTATTGAAGAGATATTGGACAATCGTGTTGTAAAAAGTATAAGGATCAAAACTTATGAGGAATACCTAGTCAAATGGAAAGGGAGGCCAGTAGAGGATTCATCATGGCTAGCAATGCAGGAGGTTCACCATCTTGGTTTTTCTTTGAACACTTGAGATGTGATGGAGTCACTTCTCAATTTACCCCAAGTGTCTAATGTAGGAGCATCTTGGGTGTTAGAGAAATCTTTCATCACCCAAAAATATTTTCTTTTTAGTCTTTTCTATTTTAATAATGACTAGTAGATAGGGTGGTTAATATTTATGAGAACTTGCATTTTTTAGTAAGTTTGTCATATGAGCTCACAATGTACTCATTTTGTACATGAATGTTCATTTTGGAGTCATAAGCCTACCATCAAAATCTCATTTCTCTAGCTTAAGTATTAGAGAAGTTATTGCAGATTTTTGGTGGAAAAATTTGTAGAAAAATATTCAAGCTCACCATTGGAGGCCTTAAAGTGCCTGGATCAGGTCCAAAAATTCGATGAAAGCGTGCTTACATAGTTTCGAGCCTATCTAGATTAGGAATTGGAATTTTCAAAAAGAGGTTATAATAGCCAATCAGAACAATGGTTTGAGAGTTACGAAGTTCCAAAGTTGGGGTATTGAAATTTTTGAAATAATTTGTCAAAAATGTATTTAGCCAACGCTATATGTATCGTTAGGGCCTGTCAGCCCTAGGTATTAAGTTTAAGCATCTAGAACCTTCCAAGGTGACATAAAATTGCCTATTTAAGAAAGGCCCAAACATTATCTAGGATAGCTCTAGGTAGTAGTTCATAGCTTAGTCTTGTAGATTACTATAATGAAGGCACCCATGTGGTTTACGATATTATACTTATGAATTCTATAATTTCACATTTGTGATGCAAATAAGAAGTTCATATTTTGATCTCCCAACTTTTATTGTTTCCTTGTTTTTGTTATGGTTTATGGTATTAAGGGGAGCACCCTTCATCAATAACCCTATGCATGATGTGGTAGAAGAAGTTATTGCTAATAATGATGTTAAGATGCATGGATATAATGATTCCATTCATATCTTAGATCCTATTTTGATTAATCTAGATGAAAAGTTATTCTTGATGATACTAATGATGTTAATGATGAATATGAGACTATTGTCATTGATATTCACTTACGTAATGTACTTTCATCACAATTGACACTTACACCTAGTATCAAAAATTATGATTCTCAAGAGGATCCTTGTTTGGAATTGGCTATCATTCCTATTATGTTGAATATAGTCCCTCTTGCGAGTTACCCACCTTCCCTAAATGATATAGAATGAGATGAGGAGAGTAGGTGACGCACTTGATTAGATTGTCCTTTATGGTAGCTTAGTTGTGTGTTTGCCTATTGTACTACGCTTCTCCCATGATGTGTGTAAGCATGCTTTTAACACACACTTTTTAAACTTTGAAAATTGACCCCATGGGAAGAATCTATAAATCATCTTGATGTTTTAGTTGATTTTTACTACTAATATTGATTTTGTAGACCGTAACTTGTGAAAAAGATAATTTTTTGAGGATATGTTGAACCTAAAATTTGAACCTTGAAAGCTCAGAAGTTCAAGTTCAAAGTTCAAAATCAAACTTGCAAATTTAGTTTCAAGTTTTAGATTTCAGATTTGAGGTTCAGTTTAAAATCTGGTTCAAGGTTGTTAGGACTTTGGTTCAAGTTCAATATTCAAATGGTAGGCCCTTTTTAGAGTATCAAGTTTAGAAGTGTGGGTTTCTCAAGTTCACCCAGTTCAATCAAATTCAAGTGTGAGTTCATTGGTTTAGAACAAAAAATTTAAGGTTCAAAGTGTAAAGTTGATTTTGAAGGTTTAGATACATGCTTTAGAATTGCAAGTCTATAAGTATAGATTCAAATTTAGTGATTGGAAATTTAAGGTTTCCCAATAAAATTTACAGTTCGAATTGGGGAGTACATATTGAAGGTTGTGGATGAGTGATTCAAGTTCAATAGTTTGACAATACAAAAGCACTAACCTAAGATGTCAATTCTAAATGCTTTAAAATCTAGAATCAAAGTTTAGAGATAAATAATGTGTTTGTTTGATATAAACATGGATAGTGTAAGAATTTGGTATGGCTCTGATACCATGTAAGAATTTACCTTAGGGAAAAATTCACCTAAGACCAAGGAACTCAAGCACAAGCACAACAGTAGACCAAAAGAGTATGATCAGAATAACAATATAAAATTCAATTCATTGTAATTGATATGAATTGATATGAAAGTAAACTAGAGGTGCTTGTATATAAAGGCCTCTGGAATGCTTCTAGAATGCTTAGGATTCAACACACTAATAAGTCTTACAACTAGGCACATGTCCACCAGAAGTGGATTATCCTCCATTAAGCATAGGAGTAAGTGTGATGATGAGAGGATAACCCTACAAAGGTGTAGCACAAAAAATTATGTTGTAGACACCATGTTCTAAAATAGGAGTGTGAATAACTATGTTGTCTACATGACAACTCAGTTAATTAGGCAAACTCCAATGTTGTAGAAACCATGTGTTGAATTAGAGTTGCTTACTCTAGTGTTGTCAACATGACAACTCATATGAGTACGCAAAATCTCAAGTGTCTCACCTAAGAAATAATAAAATAATACATTAACCTAAGTAAACTTAAGTAAAGTGTAATAAGTGAATACTTATTTACACCAACAACCCCACTTAAGTGCAACTTAGGAGAATGCACTTAGGCTTACAAAAGTGAGGATGAAATGCAAGATGGGTCCTAGTTACTAGGCCATGTTAGGTACCCATATACAAACCAATGCAATCTCTCATAAAGTAGAGAAAGAGGTAAAACCTCATGGGAAAAACCCTCCCTCAAAAAGATAGATGAAAAAACAAGATGCATGGATGGATGGAGTAATCAAGACCCCCACATTACGACATACATCAAGTATCTACAAAAGAGAAGAAGGAAAGAACCCTATGAGAGGAAAAAGTCCTCCCCATAAAAGAGAAGAACAAGACAAGTTAGTCACCCCCACCTCCCCCCCACCCCCCGCCCACGCCCCCCCCCCACCCCCCCCCTCGGCCCAAAATGTAGAGTTTCATTCAATGATAGTTGCTCCAATGTAGAAGCTAATCCAATGCTACTGAATAATGTTCCTCTCCTTTAGAAGAAACAATGGTAGAGGTGTAAATGAGATGCTTCCCCTATGTGTAGAAATAATCTTGATGATGAATGGTGTCTCTGAAACCTGCTCAACTATCCCTATGTCGATGCTGGTGGTTGCCCCTTCCAATACTGCAGAAAAGAACATGTGCAAATCAAGCAAGGATGGATGTAGAACATGTCCCAAAGAACCAACTGTCTCGTCAAATGATAAAGAGACCTCCTACAACTATTGTACATAGGGATCAAAAATCACATCAACCTATGAAAACTGATCATGTAGAAAATGGACAAGAGGGTTAGAGTGAGCCCTCACAACAACTAAAGAAGGATCTTCTTCATCAAAGAGAAGATGTATATAATCAATTATGTCTCCCAAATCTACAATGTGTGATTTCATAAATAAACCTAAAATATTTGTCAAGAAGTCATCCACTAGTGTTGGAGCTAGAAGACTAGGTGTACCTTGTTGTGTTGGATCTATCACTGTGGAAATGGATGAAGTATTCACCTCAACAAAGAGAAGGTGAATGTCATCAATGATTTCTCCCACATATTCAATGTGAGACTCCATGAACAACCCTAAAATATCTAGAAGAAAGTCATCCCATGAAGCTAAAGTAGGAAGACATAAACTAGACTAGTAGTAGCAATAGGAGCATCAAGAGGTGTTATCTCATCTAGAGTTGGAGGAACCATAGCTGAAGTGACTAATGATAGAATGCCATCTAGAAATGGAGGAGCTCATGGATCTCCATATGCTTCCCAAAGAGCCATCCAAACATCATGAGGAAAGCTTTCCATATGAAGAGGTGCAAAAGATTCCTTACTCATACTATTATACATAAAGTGAATAAGAAGATGAAGATGATCAACCCAATTACGATTAGGTGGAAATATCTTCAAGCAAAGATAAGGAAACACTTCCTAATGTTCTCTTAGATGATCAATGATTAAGGCACTCCATTTCTGATAGTTCCTTAGTGTCAACTTTAGTCTAATACTAGACTGACAGATGTGACAAGAATCCATGAGATCAATATATGCACCCCCCAAAATGCAAGAGAGAGAATCAAATACCTCCCCCCCCAATGGATGATTCAAGCACTTTATAGCCACCTACCAATTTAGGGCCTATTTTTGAAAGTAGTATTTTTGTCCACACAGGCCTATAATCTAATTGCAGATTTGGAAAGTAGACAAAAAATTATGCACTGTCAAAAAAAATGGAACCTGATTATGTGTCTAGATGAGCTCATACTAAGCATTTAAAGTGACAAAAATTGGGATTTGCGAGTTGTAGAAAAATTTAGCAACAAATATGTCAAACTTCCTCCACCAATGTGTAGATCACAAAATTCTACCCCAAAACAAAAAACATTTCTCAAAAAAAGAGTTTGAATAAGGGAGATATCATTGTTTGAAAATCACCTCTATTGTTATTTTTCCTGAATAGTTGTCGTCGCACCTCCAAAAATCAATTGACTCTAGATTTCACCTTAGATGTCTAATTTTGGTGAAACAACAGTCAATTTGGGAGTTTTTGGACCTTCTAAATATGATGCCAATATCTAATTGGCACCAACAAGTTCTAATCTTTTCCTACAAAAAATCTCTCCTACTGGCCTAATGGCCAAAAGATTTCCAAAAAATAATGTAGATCCAAAAAAATAGTAGAGATTCAAATGATAAAATATGTGGATCTAAAATTTAAATTCAAAGATCTTAAATGATCATACAAAATTTGCAAATCAAGCCTTCAGGTTCTGGTTTCCAAATAAAAATTGCCTCAAAATTGTCTATGGCCCAAGGTAGGAAAATTTATAGTCAATTTTCACTGAATCAACATTTTGGACACAATGGCAAGGTCCACTTTGACTCTAGATGCTCCCAATGACTACGATGCTCTAAATTTGGGTTGAGGTGCTAAAGGAACAAGATGGTGTCAAATAGATATGTGAAGAGAAATTCCCCAAGCTCTGATACCATGTAAGAATTTTCTTTAGGAAAAAATTCACCCAAGACCAAGGAACTCAAGAACAAGTACAACAATAGACCAAAAGAGTATGATCAGAATAACAATATAGTATTCAATTCATTGTAATTGATATGAATTGATATGAAAGTACACTAGAGGTACCTATATATAAAGGCCTATATAGGTTAGTGCCTATAATATAATGCATTAACCTAAGTAAACTTAAGTAAAGTGTAATAGGTAAATACTTATTTACACCAACAGATAGAAACTCTATATTAATGAAGGAATGGACAATAAATTGTAGTGGGAGAAACTATTTTTCAATCTTGGCTCAAAAGTAATGTGGTCCCCTTCTTGCCAACTTTGATAAAATGAACATCACCACACTCTTTGTGGAACATATATGTTATCTTTCTCATCCATCACTTATAGGCCTTATATAAAAGGAAATTATCTCAATTAGTTGGAATAATGTGTCGATACCAAAATTATTCTTGCAAAGCATCATGATTTTTAATGTCATGTTCTTACATCGCTATGTGTTAATTACTTGGCTCACATTATATTAACAAGGATTTTGTTTTAAATCTTTGTTAGATGGAATATATTAGGTGATGTAGATAGAGGTGTGCCATTTTTTCACAATATAAAATCCTAAAGTACACATTTTCCTCCAACTTAATGCATATGGTATGCTTGGCAATACATACATAGGCAATTAAAGAATAGAAGAGCAGACCCAAGCCAAAGCTATGAGAAGGCTAAAGATACATAATTAGACCCACATGAAGAATGCACGCCATTTGTTTGGTCAAATTTGTTGTTATGTGTAAGGATAAGAAAAGGATATCCTAGCCTAATGAGAGGCCCATGAATTATAGTTACATCACATTGTACTTAGACAATGCGACTGAAAATTCAAGATTAGGTGTTTAAAAGAAATGAGACTTGAGCTTCTTAGAGTAAATCTAGACTCTTATAGTAGGCTCCTTGAAGTAGCATTGGAAGAGGTGAAAACAAAACTAGAGGAAGTTGTTGATGCAATGAAGAGGATGTGGTACCTAAACCTGACCCTATCTTGAATGAAGAGCCCTTCTTGAAGGCTATCACATCCCTAGGAGGAAAATCTTTGGAAGGTGTACCACGTTTCAGTGGAAAGATGGACATAGATGCAGTCATGGATTGGATAGATGGCATGGAGAAACAATTTGAGTGTGAGGGTGTATCAAAGGCACAAAAGGTTAAGGTTTCTAACTCAAGGCTCAAAGATTCAGCTCTAACATGGTGGAAATATCTACAAGATGAGAGAGTCAACATGGGTAAGACTCCTATAGCTAATTGAAATGCTATGGTCACTAAAGTGAAGGACAACTTCCTACTTGAAGACTTTGAGATCCAACTCCACAAAAGAAGACAAGGACTAAAGAAAAAAGACTTATATGTAATCTCTTATACTAAGGAATTCTAGAGGCTATGGTTGAGATCCAAAAAGAAAGAAGAAGAGCCAATCAAAGTGGCTAGATATTTAAGTGGTTTGAAGTGGAATATACAAGAGGAGTTTAGTTTGTGGGAACCTACCAATGTGCAAAGGTCCCATTAGCTAGCTCTAAAGGTAGAGGAAAAGAAAAAAAGTAAATGGGATTGCAACTTCATGCATAGAGGAAAGAGTAGAAATTAAAGAGGATAAAGAGGAGGTTACCAAGGCAAAGGTAGTGAGCATAAGCATCAAGGTGAGAACAAGCTCATAGAGAAAACTAGTGAAAAATCCTCAAGAAGTAATGGGGATCCAATAGGGGAAGAGGATTAGGTAGATCCAACTCATACTTTGAAAGTATGAAATGTTATAATTGTGTTTAGTTGGACCATCCAACCTATAGATGCCTAGAGAAGCCTTCTTCCTCACAACAAGACAAAAGGGTGGCATATGCTCAAGAAGACACTTCAAGTTGCAAGGATATAGATGTAGACCACATTGAATCTAAAAAAGGTGAGAATATCATGTTTAGAAGAGTGCTAATCAAACAACTAGCTCCTGATGAATCTAAACATAGAAGGGCATTGTTTAGGATAAAATGCAAAATCCTAGGGAAAGTGTGCAAAGTGGTGATGGATTTAGGGTCCACTAATAATGTGATAAAAAAAGAGGTTGTTGCTAAATTTAAATTGAAGAATATACCTCATGAAAACCCTTAAAAAGTTACTTGGCTTAACAAGGAGTAGAGAATCTTGGTTAATGGGCAAGCTCGGGTGGATTTTTCCATAGCAGGATACAAGGATGTATTGTTCTGTGATGTTTTTCCCATCGATGCTTGCCATATTTTTCTAGGTAGACCTTGGTAATTTGATAAGGAGGTTGTGTATGATGGCAAAGCTAATGCCATAACCTTCAAAAATGGAGTTAAGACCTTTAAAATTTGGTCTTTATTGGAAGGGGAGGAAACACAATCTAAAGTACCTAGTGTACTATTTTGTTGTGGAAAAGAATTTATTAAAGATCTTAGAGATGAGGAATATCAAAGTTATTTAGTAGTATTGAAGTTTGATGAAAAAGAAAATGCAGTCAAGGAACCCTTACCAGTTGAAGTCCAAACTTTTCTTGAAAAGTAGAAGGACATAGTAAGTGATGGTACTCTATCTACCATACCTCCTAAGAGGGTTATAAGTCATCAAATTGACTTTGTTCTAGGTGCATCCTTACCAAATAAAGTTTCTTATAGCTCACACCAGATCAAAACTTAGAAGTGGCAAGACAAGTAAAAGAGTTGATGGATCAAGGTTTGATACAAAAGAGAATAAGTCATGTGTGGTCCCTATTGTGTTTATATCTAAGAATGGAGGGAAATAGATATTATGTTTGGACTCAAGAGCCATCAATAGGATCACAATCAGGTATAGGTTCTCTATACCTAGGATTGAGGATCTCATGGATTTCCTTAGAGGAGCTAAGAATTTCACTAAATTGGATTTGAAGAGTGGATACCACCAAATCAAGATAAAGGAGGGCGATGAATTGAAAACAACATTTAAGACTACTAATGGCCTTTATGAATGGCTTGTGATGCCATTTGGTCTTTCCAATGCTCCTAGCACATTCACAAGGCTCATGAATGAAGGGCTTAAGGACTTCACAAGAAGATTTGTGGTGGTGTACTTAGATGATATAATCATCTATAGCAAGACTATGGAAGACCATATCAAGCATGTAGAGGCAATTTTGAAAAGACTTCATGAAGAGAAGCTAGCCATCAACCTTGAGAAGTGTGATTTCTTCAAACAAGAACTTGTATACTTAGGTTGTGTGGTGTCCCAAGGAACATTAAAAATGGACAAGGATAAGGTTGCTGCTATACTAGATTGGCCAACACCTACCACATCTATTGAGGTAATAATTTTTCATGGATTATCCTAATTCTATAGGAAATTCATTAGGAATTTTAGTTGTATTTGTGAACCTTTTCTTGAAACTATAAAGGGTGGAGTCAAGTCTAAGTTTAAGTGGACTTTAGAAGCTAAGAAGTCATTTGACATGTTGAAGAAATAAGTAGCTACTCAACCTATCCTACAATTGTCTAGTTTTGAAAAATTGTTCACCCTAGAATTTGATGCAAGTGACTTAGCAATAGCTGGGGTTTTGAGTCAAGAAGGTAGGCCAATAGCTTTCTATAGTGAGAAAAATAATCAGCCTAAGAAGAAGTATTGATCCTATGAATTAGAGCTCTATGCCTTAGTTTAGTGTCTTAGGAAGTGGAGACATTATTTGTTGCCCAAATAATTTTTTTTGTTTATAGATAACCAAGCTCTTAGCTACATCAACACTCAAGAAAAGTGGAGAAACATAAATTTGAAGTGAATGGAGTACTTGTAGGCCTTCACCTTCACAATTAAGCATAAGAAGGGGCAATTAAACAAAGTGGCAGATGCACTAAGTAGAAAGGTCATGATAGTTCAAGAGATTTAGCTCCAAAGCATTGGAATAGAGAGTTTTAAGAACCTCTACAAGGAATATGAGGAATTTTTTGAAGCCTAAAAAGTATAAAATGATTTTGAGAACCATTTTCATAGCAATTTAAATGGGTTTCTATTTAAGGGTAACTAGTTGTGTGTACCAAGGTGTTCAATGAGAGAGAACTTAATACAAGAGAAACACAATGACAACATAAGTGGATATTTTGGTGTCAGAAAAATCTTAGAATTGGTTTCTAAAGTTATGAAAATAAGAACAAAAGTCTGAGTTGATACAATAAAAAATAAAGATGGAAGAGGGAGAGATAATTCAAAGATTAGTTGGTTGAAAAAGTGACAATGAGGATGATGTCTTTGGAATTATTTTCAAAGAGGGATATGAATGTCAAGCTACCATCAAATATATGAAGATGTGTGAGGGAGATATGTGCTAAGTTACCATCATGGAGATATAGCAAAGAGTGAGTCATTAAAGTTGGTATTACACTAAAGAATCTCAATTGGTATAATAGAGGAAGAAGTGTAAAGAAGAAGCAAATAGATAGCATATCAAAGAGTGCATGGATGCAAATCATAATAAAACTAAGGATATTAATGAAGATTTGATACATAATATAGAGGGAGATGATAGTGACAAATCTAGAGAATACTATTTCCATTGCATGGTAAGAAGGTTTTGCCATCATTGCCAAAGAGAGAGATTGTTGGAAGCTACAATTGGAATAATTATTATGTTTTCATTGATATTAAACCTTACTAGTAAGAAATTTTCTATTAGTGTAAGTGCCATATCAATTGATTGCTGAAGAGGATTCTAAAAGAGAAGATAACAAGGTGAACTACTAAAGTAGTTGATTAAAGAGGAGTAAGTATAATAGAATTACAATGAGCACTTGATCAGTTAGTATTTGACAAGATGATGTGTTATTTGATCATTGTATAAAGTGATGAAGAAAGATGGGTTGAAGTGTAAAAGAGATGTTGAGTAAAACACTAAGCTTGACTGAGTGACAATTAATTAGGTCAATGAAGAAGTTGAAGTAGAAGATTAAGGACCTTAAGTATTAGCCAACTTATGGTAATGGTTGAGAAAGATAAAATAAAAATTGTAGTATTAATCGAGCAAGTTAGTCTAAGTGAAGTGAGAAAAATTAGTAGAGAATAAGCTACATAGTGATGGCCAGGCTGAAGAACATACTGATGACTGAGTGTATGAAAAATAATAGTTTTTTAACGAATCAAGGTTTGAGGCTGACACAGTTTAATTTATGAATTGGTCAAAATGTGTAAATGAAAAGGATTGATGGCTTGGCATATTCAATGCATGAATTGAGTTTATTAAGTGATCTAAGGAAAGGATTTGATGAGAAGTTTCTAGAAGTTTCAAGAAGGAAGAAGGAAAAAATGATAAATAGATTCAATGAATATGATCAAGCCCTAAGATCTATAGTTGCACTAGTATATTTTGACTCATTTTTTGACAAAAATTGGTCAAATTTTTTTTATTAGTGTTTGTGAAATTTTTGACAAACTATTTTGTCACTATTTTTGTTTTCAAAATTGTTAACCTCAAATTGGTTTTGACATATGAGTGATAATACATTTAAATCATTTACTTAGTTCATGTTGAACAAGTAATGTATGTCGAGCATAAGTTGTCAAATAGAGTATGCCAAGCAAAGATACATAAAATATATGCTAAATAACTAGTAAGTGTCGAGTCACTCAAGTGCCAAGAAGATAGTAAGTATTGAGTCATTCAGATGTTGAGTGATCAATAGATGTCGAGTCATTTAGAGGCCAAGTTACAACATTGAAGAGATAGTGGATGCTGAGCTTTAGACACTTCAAGTACCGAGTAAATAGTCTTGGACATAGTTGTTTATAAAGGAAAAAACTTCAATGTAAACCATTTTTTAGCCAACTTTAAGGATTGTTTCTCTATTCTAGATGATAAGGATGAATCTATATTGAGAATCCCTATGTAGTACATGCAACCAATTAGTTGAAGGGATATTTTAAGTGATAAAATGGGTGAATCACAATCATTGATTCATACCTAACCCTAAGTCACCTAAGTCTTCTTAAGGAGGACACACCCTAAACATTGTATGTAGGAAAAAGAGTGAAATGTGAAGAGAGAAGTTTGCATGTGAAAACAAAGCATTCATGGTGGCTAATGACTTATGAATTGAAATAAATTGTAGAATCAATTAGGGAAGAATAATGAAAGGGATTAGAAGACATAATTGATATATCTTATCAAAGAGGATCAAGTACACATCGGGAAAGAGATGATTTGTTATCTAGAAGTAGAGTGCTAATTGAAGGATCATTGCTGAGACATTTTAATAGGTGAATTAGTTAAATCTCTTAACAAAGTAGTCCAAACAAGTTATTGTAAATCCTTTAATAGGGTGCTTACTTCATTGGAAGTTAAACTCCTTTAATCAAGCACACTTCTAATAGGGTGTTGAAATCCTTTAACAAAGTAAGATCTAACAATCTTGTAAGCCTTTAATAGGGTAGACCTTTCACAAGGTAGATCATAGTTTTGATCAAATAATATAGCCTTCATTAGATACACTTTATTACTATAGTAGTGGAGATTTGAGGGTTTCATCCACACCCTAGTTTGACCTTCTCATTGGAAGGTTTCTAGGTAACCAAATATCTTGTGTCATACATGTATTGAATGCTATTTGCTTTCATGTTATGGATGAATATGTTTAGCTAGATATTTTAGTTTACATGAAAATTGTGAGATGGATGTGTGGTGAATTATTTTTAAGGGTTAATGTTTTGAAGGACTGATTCACCCCCCACCCTCTCAAATTTTTATTTTTTTATTGTATTTCCAACAATTGGCATTAGAGCGTTGGTTCTCTAGAAAGGAAAGCTTTGAAACTTTGAGGAAAGATCTAGAAGATAGAAGTCTACAAGTTCAAAAAGATTGTTGAAAATCAGAAGATTGAAATCTAGCTTTCCCTACATCAGCTGAATAATGCAAGAGATGAGGTGAAGAACTCATTAAAGATAAGAAATGAGATAGAAACTAAAGAGAATGATACACAATACCAATAGATTAACACTACTATATTATTTGAAATGGAAACACAAGTGCATGTGATGCAACAATTGCAAATCTAATTAAAAAGAATGATGCCCCAATTGAAGATATTAGAACTCTTAAGACAAAACAAGAACTCTGATCAGTATTTCTCTATGAGGTGACCAAGCAAAAAAAGAAAGTTAAAGAAGACAAAGTCATGATAGAAGATGAAAAAAGGACACTAACCAACAGACTAGAAGAGAAGGCATTATAGGTGAATAGGATTTATCACATGCAATTGGAAACATTGAATCAAATGATGATTGCCAATCATGAATTTAATGGAAAGGATATTGAGATCACAACATTGAAGTTGTAGAATGAACAACTAAGAAATGATCTAAAAAGAGAAAAGGAATTTTCTAAAAATTTCAACAAACTTAGTGAACCCATCAAGTATTTTCAGTAATTGATGAGATCTCCTAGATCTAACAATGATACTATTGGATTGGGTTACACCAGTACTGAAGAAAGAGAATCTTCCAAAAGTGGTGAACAAAGGAACAACAAAGGTAAGAACTACAAACCTACTTGTCATGATTTTGGAAAGATAGTTCATCCAACAAATGTTTGCAGGAGCAACATTGAAAATCAGAAACCTAAGAAGAAATTAATGGGTAACTACCATTAGTGCAACCAACAAGGACATCAGGAAATGAATGCAAGAGAAAGACATCAAGCACACAAAGATTTGAAGGTTACAACTACAACTATAAGAAGTATGGACATAAATCATATGAGTGCAAATCAAAACCTAACTAATCATCAAACATGAAAGCCAAGGTAAACCATACTAGAAAATCCTACAATTGGGATAGAATTGCAAGGTATAGTTGTCACTATTGTCAAGAGTATGCATATGTTTTTGAAAATTGCATCAAAACACATTTTAGAAGTGACTACAAAAGATGGTTGAGTCAAACTACATGTTTTAGTTGTTTGAAGACTGGTCACATAAGAAAAAATTGTCCAGCAAGGTCAAAAGCACCTACTAGCAAATTTAACAAAGGCAAAGGAAAGGTTGATGTTAATCAAAGTGCAGATGAAAAAGACATGGAAGAAGGAAGATTGCAACACATCAAGTTTAGATGAGGTCACTTCATCTAATGGATTAGGTGATAACACCACCCCCAACTAGGCAATTAAGACGTATGTGTGGGACTGATATTTCAAAGTTTAATTATACATCAATTTCAAAGATTTGGTTCTAGAAAGATGATATATGTATGAAGTAAGATGCAAAGTATTGGTTAGAACTTAGAAGAAATCTATAAGTTTTCATGTTGCTATTGAGCATGAAAAATTTCACTATTATTGCCGAGTGAAAAGTTAGTTGTTGCCAAGCTATTGAAGGTGATGTTGGAAATGATTGAAAAGCTCATGAATGAAGAGTAATGGAACTGGTAAAGAATGTTTTCAATCATTGTTTTTCCATTGATGTCAAACTTGCTACTTGCAAGAATGACAATTGCTTTAGTGATCCAAATACTAAAAGTTAGTTGATTGATAAGAAGGTGGCAATCAAAAGATGTAACTAGAGTACCTAGAGAAAGGTTGAAGTTATAATGTTGTAATGAAGTATAAGGAATAGCTAAGCCATTTATGAAATAGTGTATTGATGATATACTCTAAGACACAGAGGGTGGACACACCAAGACATGTCAAACATCAAGAGCCGACCAAGCTAGTTAGTGCTGAATAGATTCTCAGTTGAAGCTGAGAAAAGTTCAACTTAGTGTGTGCCGAGTGGTCTTTAGATGTTGAGCAATCTACAGGTGCTGAGTGAAGATCAGGTGCCAAGTAGTAGAAAAGAAATAGGTTCTGAGTAAGTTTTCAAGTGCTGAGTAGGATATAAGTGCCGAGTGATATTGAAGTGCCGAGTAAATTTCAAGAGCCAAGTTTCACAGATTTTTTATAGATGTCGAGCATCAGTAAATCAATAATGTTGAGTTGCTGCATTATTTTGAAAATTGAAGGTTTTTTAGATCTGAGCCGACATGATTGTTATCTAGAATTCTGTGAATTAGATAGAAGATAAGAATGATGAGCTGGTGGCATAGAACACTATGTAAAACATTTTTGACAAATACAATTGGCTTCTAGAAGAAGTTTCTAGATAAGAGAAAGATATGGGATAGATACATTGTATCTTACCTAATATATTGAAACCCTAAAGTTGGAGAGGAAGAATCGAGCGAGAAAGGTATTCCAGATTTCTATTTAAGGAGTTATAAGGTCATAAAGCAAAATGGCGGTCGAGCATGAAAGCATGAAGTGCTGAAGAAGGTGCTAAAGTGAAAGAGAGCACAAATACTCTACTTTGATAGGTGACCATAGATATGATTGCATTGGTATGATGAGTGGAAAGACTCAAGGTGATGAAGCTTGAGATGACAAGCTAACAGATTTGAAGTGATTAAAGCCAAGCAAAGGATTGAACTGAAGTGTGATCTGTAATCTGCAAGATATGTTGTAAGTCATATCAGATCAAAAGTCATTATTGTTACTCTCTAGCAATTGTAACAGTTAGAATAAATCCTATGGACTTAGGTTGGTTTAATAGCCATGTTGTAAATCCTTTAATAGGGTGACATTCCAAGTGAATGTTCCAAAGTCCTTTGACCAGGCCCATTCCTAATAGTATGGTGAAATCCTCTAACAAGGTCACATTTAACAATGTGTTGTAGCCTCTAACAAGGCAGGCTTTTAATAGGGCAGACCATCAGAAGTGGTTGAAATCAATTGCGCAGTTATTTTGTGGGTATCATCCTCACTCTAGTTTTACCTTCTTATTCCTAGAGGGTTTCTAGGTTATCAAATTCTTAGTGTTACAATGTGATGCATGTTTACTCTTCATAGTTGTTTAATGTTCAATTGCATGCATGATAATTTAAGTTATGCACCATTAAGGATTTGTAGAAAAAGTATTATTAGGGCATTTGGACCTTGGACAACTAATTCACCCCACCCCCCACAACCCCCCCCCCCCCCCCCCCACTCTCAATTATTCTAAAGAATTATAACAATTGGTATCAAAGCATTGCTACTGACTTAGTTTAAAGGGACTAGAAGCAGAAAAGATCAAAATGCCTAAGAGAGAAGTTCCCAAGCTCAACAAAGACAAATTTGTTGCATGGAAAAGCTTGATGAAGCTACATCTTGGATCCATAGGAGATTATGCCTAAAATTCAATTGCTACTAAACATGTTGATCCAACTGGTACTCTTACTATAGAAGATTTGAAAAACAAATAGGAACACAATCAGACAATGCTGGAAATTGCTTTTGCACTCAACTATGCTGAATTCAATGATATCAAAGGATGTGACACTACATTCAAGATGTGGAGATCCTTATCAAACATTTATGGAGGAGATTAGAATGTCCAAAGAGAAAAAAATTGAAAGTCTCAGAGGAAAGTTTGATGATATGAAAATGGAAGAAAGTGAGAATGTTGTTCAGTATGCCGCTAGAATAAAGGAAGTGGTAAGTGCAATAAGATGCTTGAGTGGTCAATTAGATGATGATATTGTTAATAGTAAGTTCCTAAGAACCTTGCTCCCTATCTATGCTATTAGAGTATCAGCTATACAAGAGCTAAGATGTGTGCTAGGAAACAATCTAAGTTTTGAAGGTATGGTGGGTAGACTCACTGCATTTAAGTTATCTAACTTTGACAACTAGAGACCTGAGAATGTTGAATCTACTTTCAAAGCCAAGATATCATTGAAAGATGCTGATCAGGTGAAATCAAAGAAGGGAAGAAAGATGAAATATGTATCCAGTGATAGTAGCACTGATGAGGAAGATGTGGAACAATTGGAAGCTTTACTAGCTAGAAGATTTCACAAACGCAAAAGAAAATTCTAAGGTAAGTTGCCTATCATTTGTTTCAATTGCAATGAAGTAGGACATATTGTTGCAAGGTGTACATAGAAAAAGGAATACAAGGAAGGCAACAAGTACAAAAATAGAAGAGAAGATGATAAGAGAGATTACAAAGACAAAGGCAAGAAGTGCTATATTGTTGAAGAGGATTCTGATGATAATGATGATGAAGTTATTTATGTGGCCATGAAGGACCAATATGATGAAGAAGAGCCTACAACACTGGTAACATGTATGAACAAGAATGAAAAATGGATCATAGACCACGGATGCTCACATCACATGATAGGAGAAAAAAGTAAGTTTGTTAACTTTACTCAGTATGATGGAAATAGTGTTAGATTTGGTAATGATGCTCCATGTCAAATCAAAGGAAAAGGTTCCATTAAGCTTACAGAGAAAATTTCATGTGATAATGCATATTATGTTGAAGGCTAAACTACAAATTGCTAAGTGTCTCAGAGTTAGGAAATGTAGGGTGCAAAGTAGAATTTGGAAATAAAATTGCAAAAATCTATGATACTGATGGTAGATTGATAGGAAAAGGAGATCAAACAAAAAGTAATCTATTTTATCTTGATCTAGAAAATACTTCTTGTCTTGTTGCAAAATTTGATGATGTGTGGTTATGGCATAGAAGGCTATGTCATGTCAACTTTGATAATTTGGTCAATATCAGTAAAATGAAGAAAGTTAGAGGTTTACCTAAACTAAAGAAGCTTGACAATATCATGTGCAAACAATGTCAACTAGGAAAGATGACCAAGTCAAGTTTCAAAAGTAAAAACTATACATATAAAGAAGTACTTGAGTTAGTCCATACTGACTTATGTGGTTCAATAGAAGTATAGAGCTACAAAGAAGATAAATATATAATATTGTTTGTTGATGACTATTCTAGGATGATGACTGTTATGTTCTTAAAGAAAAAATCTGATTCTTTTCAAATGTTTAAGTGGTATGTGGCTAGAGTTGAAAAAGAAATAGGAAAGAGTTTGAAATGCCTAAGATCAGATAGAGGTGGTGGATTCACATCAAATGAATTTGAGATATTCTACAAAGACAAAGGAATCAAGAGATAAACATCAGCTCCTAGAACTCCCCCACAAAATGGAATTGCTAAGAGAAGAAATAGATCTATGATTGATTGTGCCAAAACAGTAATGATGGAAAAGACTGTTGCTCTAGAATATTGGAGAGAAGCTGTAAATATGGTTGTTCATACACTGAACCAAGTACAAGTCAAGAAAGATACAAGTGCAACACCTTTTGAATTATGGTATGGTCACTCACCCAATGTAAAGCATTTCAAATTATTTGGTTGCAAATGCTTTATCCTTAAAGATGCTAGAAATGGAAAATTTGATCCAAAAAGTGATGAAGGCATATTCCTTGGTTACTCCACTAGAAGTAAAGCATATAAGTGTTTAAATACTAACACTGACAAAATTGTGGGAAGTGCAAATGTAAATTTTGATGAGTATATAGATGTCCAAGTTGAAAAACGAAAGAGAATGGATGACTACAGAACCTTTGTGTATTCTTATGAAGGAATGTCTATTGGCGAGGATACTACCAATCAAATTGGGATTCAACAGTAGGTTTCAGTCTCAGCCGAGTCACAACCAATGAATGTCGAGCTGCATTTAGAAGCCGAGTTGCAGAATGAAGGAAATGCTCATTTTGACTCTAAAGTCAGTACACATGATAGAGATGTAGAACTACCTGACAACAAAGTGCATAGTGATCCTGAACCAAGATTTTCCAAATATGTGAAGAGGCATCACCCTGTTGAACAGATAATTGGTGACAAAGATGCAAGACCAATGACAAGGATCAGACTAAGAAATAATCATGTCTGTTAAGCAAATTTGAACCTAAGACAGTGTATGATGCATTACAAGATGGTGAATGGTATAAAGCTATGGAAGAAGAAATTGATCAAATAAAGAAGAACAAAACCTGGAGTTTGGTTCCCAGACCAATTGACAAGAATGTGATTGGCACCAAGTGGGTATTTAGAAACAAGCTAGATGAGAATGGTGAGATTACTAGAAACAAAGCCAGATTAGTATGTAAGGGTTATGCTCAAGAAGAAGGGTTAGACTATGGGGAAACATTTGCCCCTATTGCGAGCATGGAAGGAGTAAGAACTTTACTTGCATATGCTACATATAAAGGTTTTAAAGTCTATCATATGGATGTAAAATCTACTTTTCTAAATGGTATATCAGAAGAGGAAGTCTACATTGAACAACTAGAGGGATTTTTTGATGAGAACAACAAGGATATAGTTTGTAAACTACATAAAGCACTCTATAGTCTGAAACAAGCACGTAGACCATGGTATGAGAGACTTCACAAGTATCTAGTGCAAATAGGATTTGAAAGAACTGATGATAACAACAACATGTACATCAAATCAGAAGAAGGAAAGGATATTATTGTATTTGAAATCTTTGTGTATGACATAGTGTTTGGAGGAAAGGAAGTGCTTTGCAAAAGTTTTGCTGACAAAATGAAACATGAATTTGAGATGTCTATGTTTGGAGAAATCAATTTTTTTGTTGGTTTGCAAGTAAATCAACTAAAACATGGCATATTTATGACATAATCAAAGTACATCAAAGAGATACTTAAAACATTTGGATTAGAAGACTCCAAACCAGTAAGCACACCAATGGCAATAGGACATAAGCTATCCAAAAATGATCTATCAGCTGAAGTTAATCAAAAAATGTACAGATCCATGATTGGAAAACTACAATATGATGTACATAGCAGACTAGACATAGCATTAGCAGTTGGAATAGTGGCTAGATTCTCTGCTAATCCTAAAGAGAACCATCTCATAGTAGTAAAAAGAATAATGAGGTATCTCAAAGGAACTGATGATTTTGACCTATATTATAAAAAGAATGAAAAGTTTGAGCTCAATGCATACACAGATGCAGATTGGGGAGGCAACATTGATGACAAAAAAAGCAGAAGTGGAGGAGCATTATTTTTAGGTAAAAGACTAGTTACTTGGACTAGCAAGAAAAAAACATGCACATCTCAGTCCACTGCAGAATCAGAATATGTGGCAGTAGCAATCAATTGCACAAACATTGTGTGGCTGACACATCTATTCAAAGGAATGAAAGAAGAGGTAACCAAACTTGCGATATTGTATTGTGATAATACAAGTGCTATAAACATATTCAAGAATCCAGTAATGCATGCAAAAACCAAGCATATTGCAATCAAGTATCACTAAGTCAGAGAATTGGTAGAAGACAAACAAGTGAAGATGGAGTACATTCACACAAAGGAACAAACTGCAAATATCTTCACCAAACCATTGCCCAAGGATGCTTATGAATATCTAAGAGAAAAGTTGGGGGTAATGCCCTTAACTCAAGCAGTTTAAAAGAAAAGAATCTACCCTACATCAACAAGAACAAATCATTGAAATATCATAAGAATGATGCAGAGGATGATAGTAGGAGCAGAAACTCCAAATCAGTCACAAGCATGGTGACAAAGGGAGAAAACATGAGATGAAAAGCTTATATTTTGCATGTTAAAGATGCTACATCTTTGGCATTTATGTCAAAGAGGGAGATATAGGCAGAAAATTGATCAATACAAAGTAAGAGGGAAATACTTATGAGGGAGATTTATGAGAAACTAAAAGGTAAAGATATGGAGATATATAAGATCAGTAGTAAAGAATGTAGCAAAAAATGCATATAATTTTGGTGGTAACTAAGTTGATCAAGTGATCAGTTTGGTTTGCCATCAATGCCAAAGAGGGAGATTGTTGGAAATGATTGAAAAGCTCATGAATGAAGAGTAATGGAACTGGTAAAGAATATTTTCAATCATTGTTTTTTCATTGATGTAAAACTTGCTACTTGTAGGAATGACAATTCCTTTAGTGATCCAAATACTAAAAGTTAGTTGATTGACAAGAAGGTGGCAATCAAAAGATGTAACTAGAGTACCTAGAGAAAGGTTGAAGTTATGATGTTGTAATGAAGTATAAGGAATAGCTAAGCCATTGACGAAATAGTGTATTGATGACATACTCTAAGACACAGAGGGTGGACACACCAAGACATGTCAAAGATCAAGAGCTGAGCAAGCTAGTTAATGCTGAACAGATTCTTAATTGAAGCCAAGAAAAGTTCAACTTAGTGTGTACCGAGTGGTCTTTAGATACCAAGCAGTCTTCAGGTGCCAAGTGAAGATCAAGTGTCTAGTAGCAGAAAAGAAATAGGTGCCAAGTAATTTTTTAAGTCCCGAGCAGGATATAAGTGTCGAGTGATATTGAAGTGTTGAGTAAATTTCAAGGGCCGAGTTTCACAGAATTTCTTTAGGTGCCAAGCATTAGTAAATCAATAATGCCGAGTTGCTGCATTATTTTGAAAATCAAAGATTCGCCAGATCTGAGCCAACATGCTTATTATCTAGAATTATGTGAATCAGATAGAAGATAAGAATAATGAGTTGGTGGCATAGAACACTATGTAAAACATTTTTGACGAATACAATTGGATTCTAGATGAAGTTTTTAGATAAGAGCAAGATATGGGATAGATACATTGTATCTTACCTAATCTATTGAAACCCTAAAGTTAGAGAGGGAGAATCGAGTAGGAAAGGTATTCCAAATTTCTATTTAATGAGTCATAAGGTCATAAAGCAAAATGGTGGTCGAGCATGAAAGCATGAAGTGCTGAAACCAATTTTTAGAGTCATTTGAAAGATACAAGATGTAAGGTGTTACTACACTTGTAAGATAGGAAGCATTGGGTACATGGAAATAAGAGACTTATAGGGAAAAATGTGTGAGAACAAAGTATTGAAAGAGGAATACAAGGTTGTGGAGAGAAAAAGGTTAAACCATGCCCTAGATTTTCCAAACGTGTTCAAGACAGAATGGATTAGATTGTTCTTAGTAGAATTTGTGACAATTCTGTATGGTTGGATGATGGCCCTATCAAAATCACAAAGAGGATTATTCAATGACAAGGTATCCAATCCTAAACAAACCTAAGACTATGATGAGTGATGCAAAAGAGGCAATTTAGAAGAATACAGGGGCACTATGGAACAAGAGAGGGATGGCCATAGACACAATTACTAATCCACTAATTGCATTTGTAGTGAGAGTTATTGCACATAAATTATTTCAATCTAGTAGGTTGAATAGTGTACCATGTATGGCTATGGATTTGGGTTACAAGATAGTAAAGAAAGACCATACTTATGACATTGCCAAGTTACAACTCCAACAGTTATCTTAAAACTTGGGAGACATAAGGAAAACAAAAAGTTCACAATGTAAATTTCATTCAATTCTTGTTTTCATATTTTTCTATGTGAAGAACACTTTTCCCACATTTGGGAAAGTAGCTTGGAAGAATAACAGGTTAGTTGCAATGCAAATTGGTGAATTTATAGAGCAACTTGGAGATAATTTTGATATTGTGATGACTAGCTATTTTGAAGACTTGAAGAAGTTAATGAAATTAAGACATAGGATTCTAGTATCAGTAGTAGAGAAGCATTGCAATGATGTTTTCTTTCTAGTTTATGTTGATTTCACTTATGTACAAGATGTTGTTCCAAGGGTGAGATGGCTCAAACCATTTCCTTATGAGATTAATGTGGATGAGGCATCTAGAGCCATTACTGCTTTATTGGTAGAGGAAGTAGATAAGGATGCTACTACTTTTGGAAATTATGATGTAGAAAATTCAAAGATCACAATGGACTTAAAGACAACTTCTGTAATGAGGAAGAACAATAAGCTTGTGAAGAAGCTCAAAGAATAATTTGGTGAAGAGGTAGAATGAGATGAAGAAGAAGAGGAAAATGAAGATGATGATGATATGCCTATCCAAGTACCATTTTCTATTACACAAGGTCAAGGTGAGGACCAAGGAGAAGAGGAAGAAGAATTTGTTGAAGGTGCCAATGAAGAAGAAGCCAATGAAGAAACTATGCCATAGAAGAAAAGAAGAGAAAAGCAAAGAAGCTAGTATCAAGAAAACCTAAAAAGGTTGTGAAACATACACAAAAAAAGCCTACCATTCCATTACTAGGGCTAGCACAAGAGCTACTACCAAAAAGACTTAGGAAGCCTAAAGGAAAGATAGCTAGCACAACTACAAAAGAAGATGAACCTGAGTAAAAGAAAAGAAGGAAATATATTGCCCTAGCTGAACCAGACAAGCAGAGGACCAAGTCTAATGACAACAACCAATTCAAAGTGGTAAGTCACAGTCCCTCTTCTGATTTGGACAACTTGTGTGAAAATATCAAGAATAATGTTGATGTAAGTAGATTTACACATGTTGAATTTGATAAACTTGGGAAGTTAGAAATGGATAAAGTAGAAGAGTCTATATATGCCATGATGGAAATATTCAAGAAGACTCCAATTGAGATTGCCAACTCTTTCCCAAAGAGCCTATACGATAGAGTTGAGAAAAGGTGGAAATATTGTCTCACAATAGAGAGAAACATTAGAGAGACTACACTTGCAAGAGTGACGCCAGACTTGGACAAATCTGGCATGACAAAGGCAATTAAAAAATACAAGATTTTCTCCAAAGTACTAAGCTTTTAATATTTTATAGAACAAAATTGAAGCTATTTTTTAGCAGAGCACACAAATATAGAAGTTGATCTATGGGCTGACAAAAAAAAGGCTATTGAGCAAGTACCTAAGGAAGTAGGTGAAGAAAAAGCAGATGAAAAGGTAGTTGAAGCAACAAATGAAGAATCTGTAAGGGAAGTACATGGAGAAGGCACTACAAAGGCAACAATTGAGGAAGAACACCAACAAGACCAAAGTGTACCAAAAGTACACATGTTGAGTGCCAGTCCATAAGAAGATATAGTAAAGGTTAAGGATGTGTCTAACACTAACATTTAGAACATCAATCCCCTAAAATGGGAGGATATGCATAAGATATTGACTAATTCCATCACCAAGGCACAACTATACAATCATCCTATGTTGGTGAGTGTGGATGAGATTGAGAAGGCAGAATTGGCATTTGTAGGGGAGAAAACAAAAGCATTATCCATTGTCCCCTCTCAATCTAAAGAGGTGTAGCCTACAATGTCTATTGTAGTATACCAAAGGAAGGACACAATCTCCTCACATATCAACACCAAGGTACCAAATGTTTCAATACCAGCAATTACAATAATTGAGAAAGAAGGGACACTAGTCCAAACAAGTCAAGAAGCTAGTCCTGCTCCTACATTTCAAACACAAGGTAGAGAAGAAATTTAAGAAAAGGAGAAGGATAGGATTGAAGATTTAGTCTTCACTATGAAACTAGAGTAAGTGATGGTAATATATACATTGGTTACCTTACCAGATACTAGTACTCCTATTCCCAATCAAGCACTTCATAGGCCGAGTACTGAAGCCACACCATTGTAAGCATCAAGGTCCAATCCTAGTACATATAAGGTTGATAAGATGACATCCTATGGTGATATCAGCTTAGATGGGGTGATTGAGTTGCCAAAGTATGATCTTACAACAACCACAATAGAACAGATGAGCATATTATAGGATGCTCTAGTAAGGAAGAAACACCATGAACTACTCAAAAGGGAGTATAGGTGGAAAGAATAACTTCATGACATTAAGGACATATTTCTTGATGCATTCAACCAACCTGCACTTGTTGAATCCAAGCTAATCATTGAGCAATTGGAAAATATTGTGGAAAAGATCAATGATGAAGACCTAGATTACAATGTCAAATTACTATAATGGTGTAAGAAGAAATTTCAAATAAAGGTAAATGACAAGATATCAATTGCTATTGAAGTACACTAGGTTGAGCTAGCAACCAAGATTGAGGGTGTGAAGAAGATGTTGGAGAAAATTTTCTCTCTTTACACCAAGCTATGTGATGTTCCCCTATTCACACAAGAAATTCATAGGCATATTGACCATCTGGAGGAAGATTTGAAGAAAATAGGTAACATTCTCCAACAATCTCTTTGTCAAATTCAGTCTCACTTCTAGAATTTATTATTAGCACAAGGACAGTTAGCAACTTTACATACTCAAGATGAAAATATTAGGGCTACATTGATCAACATCTAGTCCATCTCAACCCCACACATGAAGGTGTTAGACAAGGTACTAGCCTATGAAAAGACATTGTTGAAGAAAGATCCCCATCTTTCTACACATGAAGTCTTAGTCACCCTTGCTACCAAGTTAGACATACAAATAAAATCTTTCGAGGTAGCATGTGACAACTGGGATGCATCACTGAAGATAATGGTGGAGGTCCATAAATTCTTTTTGGAAAAATACATAATTCATGTACAACCCATGAAATAAGTGTCAAAAGTGGGAGAATGAATGAAGGGGGAGAGGATGAAGAAAGGGAGAGAATACATGAAAGGAGAGAATAAATTTTGGAGGAGACCAAACAGAAACAATAGATCTACTCAATAAGAGTATTCAGTTTCAAATTCAAAAAAGAGCAATCAACTTAGGGGGAGTTCTAGAATTTTGTGGTATGACTAATCAGTCACAAGTTTGGAAGAATTTTGAAGTTTTGAAATTTTGTACTTATATCAACTGAAGGATAGAGATTATCTAAGTTATGCTCAAGAGCTGAGGATATTCATGCATGACCAAGTTTTTTTTCCATCTATGTTAAAGTGGGAGATTGTTAATCTTAGATTACTTTTGACATATGAGTGACAATACACTTAAGTCTTTTACTTAGTTCATGCTAAAAAAGTAATGTATGCCGAGCATAAGTTGTCAGATAGAGTATTCCAAGAAAAGATATATATAGCAAATGTTGAGTAACTAGTAAGTGCTAAGTCACTCAAGTATTGAGCAGGTAGTAAGTACCAAGTCATTCAGAGGTCGAGTTACAACATTGAAGAGATAGTGGATGCCAAGAATTAGACATTTCAAGTGCCAAGTAAATAATTTTGGACATAGTTGTTTGTAAAGGAACAAACTTCTATGTAAACCATGTTTGAGCTGACTTAAGGATTGTTTTGTGATTCTAGATGATAAGGAAAAATATATATTGAGGATCCCTATTTACTACATGTAGCAAATAATTTGAAGGGATTTTTTAAGTGGAAAAGTGGGTGAGTCACAATTGTTGATTCATACCTAACCCTAAGTCACCTAACTCTTCTTAAGGGGGACAAACACTAAAAATTGTATGTAGGAAAAAGAGTGAAATGTGGAGAGAGAAGTTTGCATGCACAAATAGAGCATTCATGGTGGCTAAGGACTTGTGAATTGAAATACATTGCAAGATCATTTAGAGAAGAATAGAGAAAATGGATTAGAGGACATAATTGATATATTTGATTAGAGAGGATCAAGTATACATTAGGAAAGAGGTGATATGTTATATATCAGCAGAGTGCTAATTGAAGGATCATTGCTAAGATATTTTGATAGGTGAATCAGTTAAATCTCTTAATTGTAGTCCTAATAGGCTGTTGTAAATCCTTTAACAAGGTTCTTACTTCATTGTAAGTTAAATTCCTTTAATCAAGCACACTTTTAACAGGGTGTTGAAATCCTTTAATAGGGTAATATCTATCAATCCTGTAAGCCTTTAACAGTGAAAACCTTTCATAGGGTAGATCATAGTTTATGATCAAACATTGTAGCCTCCATTTGATATTCTTTGTTATTGCATTAGTGAAGATTTGTGGGTGTCATCCCCACGCCAGTTTTACCTTCTCATTGAATTGTTTATGGGTAACAAAATATCTTATGTAATACATGTGTTGAATGTTATTTTCTTTCATGCTATGGATGAATATGTTTGGCTAGCTATTTCAGTTTACATGTAAATTGTGAGATGGATGTGTGCTAAATTATTTTAAGGGTTAATTTTTTGAAGGATTGATTCACCCCCCCCCCCCCCCCCCCTCCCGCCCCCCTTAGAGTTTACTTTCTCTATTTTATTTCAATCATAAAATTTGACCAATTTTTGCTTGGGTCAATTTTGACCAAATTGTCGATGATTGCTATATGTTATAAAGATAATCCTCATCCATTGCTCACTGAAAACACTGATCACCATGACTTATAGTGATATCTCTTCCTTTTGGATAGAAGATTTTTCTATATTCTATAGTGATATCTCCTCATTTTTTATCATTGAAAAAAGTCATCTCCATGACTCATAATGATATCTAATCCTTTTCGATAGAAGAGTTTCTATATTCTATAGTGATATATCCTCCTTTTTAATCACTAAAAATACTCATTGCCATGACTTATAGTGATATCTCCTCCTTTTTGATAGAATAGATTGCTATATTCTATAGCGATATCTCCTCCATTTCAATAGAAGAGTTTTCTATATTCTATAGTGATATCTCCTTTTCAATCACTAAAAACACTCATTTCCATGACTTATAGTGATACAACATCTCTATCACTCATCACTATAATGATTATATTAGTTTTTTATTTACTAATGATTTCTATATGTTATAGCAATAAGCCTCCTTTATTACTCATCACTATTTTGTTTTTGTAGTTTCTTTACATAGCGATAAAAGAGATCACTATATGTCATAGTGATATACTTTCCTCATCACTCATTACTATGTCAAGATTAGGCCTTCTCTATATAGCAATAGAAGAGTTCTCTATATTCTATAGTGATATCTCCTCCTTTTCAATCACTGAAAACACTCATCACCATGACTTATAATGATTCAAATGATCTATTGCTCATTACTGTAATGATTATATTTGTTTTCCATTTTCTAATGATTGCTATATTTTATGGTGATGAGCCTCCTTTATTACTCATCACTATATTATTTTTACAGTTTCTTTCCATAGTGATAAAAGGGATTGCTATATGTCATCATGATATACTTTCCTCATCGCTCATCACTATGTCAAGATTAGGCCTTCTTCGTATAGTGATAGAAGAGTTTGCTACATTGTATAGTGATATCTCCTTCCTTTCAATTATCTAAAAAATTATTACCATGACTTACAGAGATACAAAATCTATTTTGATCATATTGCAATTGCTATAGTGTAACCCAACTCATGAAGCCTAATCGCTGTAACTGTAGAAGTATATGAAACATCGAATGAAGAAATAACATTTCTATTGATTGAGGTTTTCGATGCACCTATGTAAAAAAAATCTCATTAAGAGTTAAACAAAATGTCGAATGATGGGTTCCAATGCTTATTCTATGGTTCATGTGAGGTGGGGTGTCAAAGAAATATATAGAGAAGTCAAGGCAGGGTTTTGTAGCATCCGTTGAATATTTGGTGGAATTATTGTGGCTAATGCTTACATGATTTCTAACCACAACGTCCAGGTGAGTTACATCATCCACCCATAAAGATATAACAATAAAGATAAACCCAAAATTTCATATGAACCCACCAATGTTTTATCGAGTGAGGATTACAATGTTTGTGCCTTTAGTGCTTTAGTTAACATAACTTGTACAAGGTAGTGATGGTGCAAAACACAGATACTCACACATTCACCAGTTCACTTAATGTTATCAAGAAAGAGTCCCTTGAAACATATTGAAGAGGAAAGACAAAGAAATCATATATATAAAAGCTAGCATATTCGAGGAGAATTATCAATTACATATTTGAAGAATTCAAATAGGAAAGGCTTCATAACCTAGCACACATTCAATGAAGAGTGTACATAACCCATCTAAAATAAGCATGCATTAGTACTATGATATTATATTAGATAAATCATCAGTAGGTCACCATAGAATATAGAGGTTTAACTAGAAAACAACAATTAGATAAGTACTATCTTATACACATCAAAATATATCCAGAACAATGACTTCATACTCTTGTCAACTCTCAATATCGAACTAGTTCTTAAAATAGATTACCATAAATCATATCAGACTTGGGTGTGGATAATATTATCTATTACTTCCTCTATCAATGTTTAAGGTGTTCATTAATAAATTATAGTGTAAAGGATTCAAATTCGAATAAAACCAAGAGTGTAGACTTGAGTGTGGATAATATTATCTATATAAGGTGTTCATTAATAAATTCTAGTGTAAAGGAGTTCAAATTTGAATAAAACCAAGGGTGAACAAGAAAATTTCTATAAATACTTATATAATTTTATATAACCTTTAGAAATTATTGGTTGCTTGCAACCTTGGATCCTTTTATATTAAGGGAAAAATTTAATTTATTTTAGAGGGGGCATTATAGTAGATCTGCATGTTGCCAATTTCTTTCTACATGTGAGGATGATCAGACTTAAATTGTAGGCACAAAAATATAAGAAGTATCCTGCCATACCTAGGTTATTCAATGTTTTCCTGACTATGATGTGGACTAGAGTCTAATACTCTATGATGCATCTTCACTTGTTGTTGTTATTAGTTTTTCTATCACCATCTTTTTCAGACATGATTCCTAAATAACATGATTGGTGTATACATTGACTTGTCTAGCTTTTATACAATGTTGTTGATCTAAAACGAATTAATATAAAACTATTGTAGGAAACTAAAGAAATAAAAAGAATGTCTTGATATAGATCTACATTTATACTTTATATTAATAATATAGTATTAAGGGATACAATGCACCTAGAGAGAGCCATGCATATAGTTTTAGCTTTTAACTAGACACTAAATTCCCAATAGATTGAATGGCTATAGTATTCTTGAGAATAATAAGATAGCTACAAATTATATTAGGTAGTTATATAAAGAGTTCAAGTATATTTGTACTACATCAAGAGTCATTAATAAAGAAAGGTATGCTTACAAGAATTGGGCTCCATGGGTATCTTCATATACCCAAAAAAGATATTATTAAAGTTAATAGAACTCTAGGTGAAGTTTCTAAAATTATCGCATCTACATGCACTTCATAGAATAGAGAACTCAAACATGAAGTCATAGGATTATTATCTTTTCTTGCAACATCCTTGCAAGCATCCCAATCTAAAATAAGGAAAGGGGAAGGATCTTAGATTTAGATTATATTATACTTTATAGGGAGTGTATTTTAACATGAGACTTAAGAGATACACCAGCTATCAAGTAATCAAATAATAGTAAAGTGCAAGTGTTTATCATCTCTCTTTGAGAAGTCACCTCCTTGTAATCAAATAAAAAAAAGGAAGATGGTTAGTTAGTAATAAAGAAACCTTAAAAGCTATATGAAATTACTTCACAATTAACAAAATAATCAAAGAACACAAATTATCATCTCAAATTTACATTTTAAACTATTAACATTTTATATATTGAAAGTAGAAAAATATTTTAACATGGATACAAAAAATGAAGGAAAGCTATTTATATTTTAAAATTAAAAGTCATGTCAAGCATATCAAGAAATGCCTACAAGAGACCTACACAAGTAACACAAAAAACAATATTACATGTCTACTCTTGAGACAGGAACTATAAAAATATTCACAAGGGAGAAAATGATAATCAATTATAATTGCCACACACAACATATTTACCAAGTACCTAAAACCTCTCCAGCTTAGATTTGAATGATAAAGATTGTCATTTTCTAAATGTTCTTATTTCAAGAATTCAGTGGACCACAAATATATATTCATAAATGGTATAGAACTATAGACATGTTGTTAATGGAAGAAGAGTTCCTCACAAGAAAGGATGAAAGATAAATCATTTTGTGATAGAAGAATATTTCTAGCAAGATTCATACAATTTGAATAAGTGAGATTGGTAGATAGGAAAAAAATCCTTCACTGAATTAAGCCAGTATTTTATATTTGAAAACAACCAAAGCACACTATTTCATGGTAACACTCCAAGGAATGCCTCTCTTTCCCTTTCTAAGCAATCCTTTCAGAAACAACCAAAAATTTACAACTACCCAAACACTGCACAAATACTTAGGAAACAACTTGTCTTTGATCTCACCAAAATTACCCACAACTAAAACAGTGTTCCATGAAAGGTCTACTAAGTTTAATAATAATATTCTAGTTGTTATGATATACAATACAAAGTAATCAAATTTAAACTTTCCCTCATCACCATTCTCTTCTTCCTATGACTCCTTTGGAGTCAAAACAAATATTGTCTCAAACAATCCCAACAACTTCACTGAAACATCAAACAGTGCAACAAACCATGAAGATGTGCGCACAATAAGCTACATGAATTGGTTGTTCCACCACTTTCTCACAAAACACCCAAGAAGAATGTATTGCACAAGCTGATATCCATAGACCAAAAGGAAGAGTGCTAGTATAATTGGAAAGGAAACCTCTATAATTTGCATTAGTAGTAAAACTAGTGTTAAAATATGAAAATTATGGTATAAAAAAATATTAATAAAAATGAGTTCATCTTTTTGATAAGTTTAAACAACACATTCTAAGATTTGACTTGTTCGAGTGGTTCATCACCCATCTTTATGATATAATTTAAGGAGCACATTCTATGATTTTGAGTTGTTTGGGTGGTTCATTTGAAATCACATAGAGCCATTTACTAATATGATTAACAATGCACCAACTCAATGAATCAAATGGGTGGCTTAAACATTACACACTAAGGTCTAATTGCTAAATAGTCAAAATTGACTTCCTTTTTCAAAACTTATCTTGTCCTAAAGATGATCTGAATCAAAACACAAAATATATTATTCACGCCATAACCATATAATGAGACCAGTGGCTAATAGGTTAATAGTATGTTTCAATTTGAACAGATAAGATGATATTAATATAAAATGAAATTTAACTAACTTTGGGTAGGAATGATTTATGATCGAGCAGACTCATGGTAGGAAGTAAGGCATAATAGATAACTAGTACTGACAAAACAACCAATAGGCAAAAATAAGCATAAAGCATCCCTACCTCAGGCTAATGCCTCTTCTAAGTCCAATGAAAGGACAATGTTTTCTTACAAATATTTCAAGCAACCTTGTTGCCCATCTCTTCTATTGAAGAAGGGTATTTGGACTAGTGGTTGCTGCACATCCCATGAAAGCTAGTTCCTTTGGTTGGACACTAATGGAATGACAACCTAGACTATGAATCTTCATTCTTGTCATAACATCCTCAACTATAAACCTATACATTTATCCCACCTACAATCAATCAAAAGTGAGTTAGCATCTATGTTGTGGAAGATTTTTGTGGGTTGCATCAAATAGCTAATATCTAAGGTGATATATAAATTTTGTATTTGGATTTGATTATGTATGTGTTTTTAGCATCAACATCTCAGATCACGCTTCATGATCCGTCATCAGGATGAGAGAATGCATTGAAAATTGAAATATATAGACTAGGCCCAACCAAAGGGAAATAAAAATAAAAAGAGGATTGGTCTGCATATTTCACTTTTCCATTCTTGCTTTCTCTTATCCTAATGATGGATTGTGGAGTGTGATTCAAAAAATTTATGGTAAAAAAACATACACAATCAAATACAAAACAAAAATTTACATTTCAAATGGATAGTGGGCGTTTGATAATATTAATATAAGATGATGGGAAATCTTTCAATAGGAATTATTTTTAAGAAAAAAAAAAGGTTATGCATCTTCGACCTCTTTCCACGAGTATTTTTGGTTTCATTGCTACAACTAGCAACCTTCAAAGCTTCCTCTCTAACTAGGGAAGGAAGGGTATGGCTATTGCATGGAATGGCACTTAGTATAGCCTAGGCTACTTCAACTAGGGCATGTCATTCTCCAAATGATTTCCTTAATGCCTGAGATGAACAAGATGATGCAAATTCTAGAATCTCTTCTTAGGAAACATCATACATGTTATTGATTGAATATTTAAAGGGTTTATAAAAAAAGTTTTATAAGCCTTTTATGAATTACTATTCCAACCACATGTCAACATGACTATTCCTCACATTTCATTTTCTATAAATGGATTTTATTTAATAAAAGATAATAATGCATTATCAGATGAAGCTTATTAAAAAACAATAAATTAAAACAAGATCAAATGCAACAAAATCTTAGTTAATAAAAGAAATTCAAAAGAGGAGTCCTTATCATAATTGCCTCAAACATCTACTAGACACTATATTTGTCATGCACCTGAAAACAAAGTGGTGTACAGCTATAAAAGTAACTTCTAGAAAGCTTCCTTCAAATAGGATTGAAATTATAATTTAGTGCTTTTTAATTAGGTCTTGGGAGTTTTCCAAAGAACTCTTGGATTTTTACAATGCTATCAGTACACAACAAATAGTCGATAAAAAAAATTACAATTAGCAAAGATATCAAGATTATACCTAAATATAAAAACAATTAAACATTTACTGTTAATATACAATACTATTATGAACATTAAGATATTAAAACACATTTAGTAATATATATCATTATTTCATGTGAAATATCTAAATTTGGTAAAACAACATGCCATATGCTAAACTTCAATCTCTAAACCAATTTAATGCCAAAGATTTGTTATTACCTTTTCTTTGCCTTTCTCTTCCTTTCGTGTGGTGTTGATCAATCTTAGGTGGCAAGCCATACAAGCCTTTTCTTCTATGAAAGAAACTAGTTCCTCCATAAAGAGGGCCTTGGAGTGCATTTCATTCCTTCCTAATAGTATGCATACACCCAAAATCTCCATTGTTATATCTATAATCATGCAATAACTTGGCCAAAAATTGTTTTAGGGCTCTTGAATAATTAGTTCAAAAAAGATAGTAAATTATTTCTTAATTCAATGTGAGATCCTTCCTAATAGTATGCATACACCCAACACCTCCATTTTTATATCTATAATCATGCAATAACTTGGCCAAAAATGCTATAGGGCTCTTGAATAATTAGTTCAGAAAAGATAGTAAATTATTTCTTACTTCAATGTGAGATCCTTGAATGGATCTATTGTAGTGATGATAACATCCACAGTAGGAAGCTTGGAAATAGATTCTCCACTATATCTACAAGATAAAAACATAACACAACACCCAAGTTTTTGTAGTGTTTCAAAGAGGAATAAACATATAAGACATTGGAGTTTAGAGACGAATCAAGATAATTCCTTGAGGGATGGTAGGATGAATCAATCCTCCCTCATGCTCAAATTCCACCCCATGAAGAAGAGGATCAAGGAAGAAAAGGGAGATGCTTTGAGAGATCAAAAGATAAAAACATGTGTTCAATTCATTGTAAAAATAAGTCGATCTTGCTATAGAAGGAATAAAATGATTAAATAAAATGTTTCTACTTTCTTAAATAGGTCAATTTGAATTTCATAGGGACACACATCATCAAGTTATTGATTGAATATATTAAGGACACATGAGTTCATTTTAACATTAAAAAAAGGAGATGTTTTAACTCTATTAGTTAGCAATGATTTCTCTTGTTAGCTGCAATTTCTCTTCATCTAAGGCAATGTTCTCCTTCCAAAATTGCAGCAAACTCATCCTAAAAGAGAAATAATCTATCATAAGGTGAAGTGAAATATCTAAAGGGTGGGAAGGGGGATTTTTTAGGAAGGGCCAATTTAGACAACAACAAGTAGGTCTCTTCAAAAATCAGAGATAAGGAGGGCAAGAAAACAAAAATCTGTGTATGTTATATTGTAGAATTCATTGGTTTTCTAGATTTAGAAAGTTTCATTTCAAAATTTGCAAGAGGTAAATATGGGATCACTAGAATAGGTTTCATTTTGAGTTCTAGTTTTGTTTTGGAAACTACTTAGACTATCTTAAAGAAAGAAAGCTAGGAAGTTATAGATAGAATTCTAATCCACTTAAGCTTTTAGAAAGAGAGAAATAGGCTTAGGGTTAAGGCAAATTTTTGGATGCTGTAAATATAAAGTTAAGTGTAAAGTTTGAGAAGGATGAAATGGAACAATTGTTAGGGATAGGGTTGTGGTTCTCCCATCTAGATCTAGTTGCAAGATGCAAAATGAGGCAAGTGGTAAAGTTGTTCAAGCTAGAAGATCGAGTGCCTATTCTTCCTCTAGAGATGCATACCTATACCATGTTGTATCATCCCATCATTCTAGAGCTACAATGAATAAAATTAATTAATTAATGAAGGTATGTTAGTTTGAGCTTCACTTGGTTTTGAGAATACTTTAATATTCTCTACATAACAAGGCCAACCACATGAATATGGAAGCTCATCTAGACTCACCCCCTCCCCCTGACATCAATCTAAATTCCCCATTAACATCTAATTACATACTTCATTCATCCATTTATGAACTATAACATTCAATCAATACAATCACATAACATCCATTAATATGATATAAAATTCATTAATACACAATACTAAGAAAGACTTCATTAACACATAACAATATTCAATATTAATACACAACATTCATAGGTAATTACTTAAAACAACGTTCTTTCATTTTCCAACAAATTTTATCAAAGAGCATTTTTAAAAAATCATTTCTTCTTTTTATGTTTCTTATCTTTCTTAAGGTAAAGCCTAATAGGAGCATCAATATCTTCCTCATTCTCCTCCTCTTGTGGCACATGTAATGTCAAATTATGATGCCTTCTCCTATTTTGAGGATCACAAGGCTGCTACACCAAAGGGGGCTCTATTGCAATAACAAGTAAATGGGTTAAATTGGCATACTATTTTTCCTTTTTTTACTATTACAAGTATTTCATTAACCAATAGAAAATAGCACGCATTTTTCTTACCCAAAAAAACCACATCATGTACAATAAAATTTTGATCCATCACCACCTCAACATGATGAACACTTTGAACATGCTCCACTCGTTCACTATGATGTTCAACATGCTAAAATATTCAAAAATAGGTTACACGTCAAATTGCAATTAAAGATATTAAATTCTATTCATAATTGCATAATTAATTTCTAATAGAAAATTAATACCTCCACCACTATGATGCACATCATGGCCTTCATCACTCTATAATAGGATTTGAAGGCTACAGTGAAATGTTATGTACATTGTTATGCAGTCAATTTATGTTGGAAACTAACACCAAAAAGGAAATTTCTCAACTATTCAATTTGATTTACTTTTCATTTGACCAATTTACCTATGTCTCATTTGGTGCACCAAATTCTTAGGTATGGCTTTTAGATTCTTGGCATAAACATGTTGCCACGACTTTAGAGCCTTCCTTCAAGGTAATTTTTTTTTATCTTCATCTGTGGTGTCTACATTGAATTTTGTGCCCTGTATTTTTTGCTTAATATCATTAGTTTTGCATGTATGATTTGATTTGAAGGCTACAGTGAAATGTTATGTACATTGTTATGCAGTCAATTTATGTTGGAAACTAACACCAAAAAAGAAATTTTTCAACTATTCAATTTGATTTACTTTTCATTTGACCAATTTACCTATGTCTCATTTGGTGCACCAAATTCTTAGGTATGGCTTTTATATTCTTGGCATAGACATGTTGCCACGACTTTATAGCCTTCCTTCAAGGTAATTTTTTTTATCTTCATCTGTGGTGTCTACATTGAATTGTGTGCCCTGTATTTTTTGCTTAATATCATTAGTTTTGCATGTATGATTTGATTAAACAAAATTTTTTGCAACATTATATATAAAAAAAAAAATGAAATTTCATTATTTCTACTTACAATTCAAGAGTGAAGATTTATATAGCCACCAGAGCCAAGTTTTTGTTGGCCAACCTTTTGTAGTCTTGCCTCTGTAGTTTTTGATATGTGCTATAGTCTATGAAAAGTTTGAAACATGTTAGATTATATATTTTCAAAAATCACTAATTAGTGCATGATTACATTCTACTTAATACTATCATGACATACCTTCTTTGCCCTTTTCTGGTTCAATTCTTTTACCATGTAGCCTTTTCTCTTTTGCATCTTCTATTATTTCATTCCACTCCATTAGTGGAATCATAGGAGGATGCTCATACTTTGGTTTATCCTTTACAACCCTTATATATTGGTCTCTCACAATCTTTATATGTTTGGATGCTCTTTTGAGAAGTAGGGCACTATCAAAAATATTTTTTCCAAAGATGTCCTCAAAAGATGTAATGAGCTGATTTTTTAATTTAGGACCCTATTCATTCCACCTTTAAAAATAAAAATTGTTAGATCAATAACTTTAATATAGTGCAATTGATGGAAGAAGAAGAAAAATATTGTACCAATGATATGAAACTACATATCTTTTGTGTATATTGGGTCCAAATAGCTTCAATGTCATTTCAAAAAGATGATCACAGAAAACATTATTTCCTACAAAAACATCATGGGATTATCAATCCAAAACAAGTTATGTATAAGTAAACTACAATTACACTGTAAATAATAACAATTTTAAAGCACCTGGAAGCTTTTGTAATTTTAATGAAAACATAGTTTTCTTGTTTAGTAACAATGTCCTTGCAAATGAACCAGTACTAGTCACACGAGATGCTCTAGGAAGTGGTTCACCTTCACTAGTAGTGATCTTTGTTATTCTATCAACTTTAGGTGTATCTGTTAGTGCACAAAATAGGTCCATGAGTATAAAATCCACCCAACAAAAATAATAATGTATGATTAGCACATAACAAAATATAGCAAAACAAGGTTTTTTCAGTTGTACTTGGTATACTTGAAGATGCATGCAAGCTCCTTGTTGCAGACACTGCAATTGGCAATATCGGAGGACTGACCGAAGGAGGCATCCATACTTGATCATGAGCTAAAGAATACATTGTTAGCAAAGACATTTCTATAATGGATAAAGATCAAAGGGGATACTAGCTAGAAGCATCCACAAATCAAAGTTAAGTGTTATAATGTTGATGAAAACAACCAATGTTGCACTAGTAGGGCCACAATCTTTTGTTATTGCTCATATTTTTTAGCTAGTGAACTTCATGTACCGATTCTTTCATTTGGAGCAACAGATCCAACTCTGTCATCATATTAGTATCCAATGATTGGTTTCTATAGGAGAAATAGATAGCTTCTTATTGTGGTTACATATACAAATGATATGTATGGAATGATGGTAGCTGCAACTATGATTGATTTCTATGGCTAGAAAGATATTGTCGTTGCATATATAGATAATGATTATGGGACAAATGGAGTAGCTTCTTTGAATGATATGCTAGAAGATGTTAATGCTAAGATTTTTAACAAAATACCATTTCCTCCTAGAGTCAGTAAAAATGATATTGGAAGTGTATTGGTGCAGTTAGCTTTGATGGAGTGAAGGGTATTTGTTATCCATATGAATCCATACATAGGTATTGATCTATTCTCTGAGGTATTGTAACTTAGAATGTTGAACAATACCTATGTCTGGATAGTGACAGATTGGCTCTCTTCCCTTTTAGACTCTGATGGACTTGACTATGAAACCATGAGTTCACTCTAAGGAGTCCTTGCTATACATAGGCATATTCAAATTTCAAATTAGGAGCATGTTTTTAGAGTAAGGTGAAACAATCTTTACAAAACTAAGATAATTGATTTCCACTTGAATGCATTTGGACCATATTCTTATGATGCAATCTGGACAATTGCCCATTCAATTGACAATTTCTCGAGGAAAGGAGTAAATTTTCATTTTACAAGTTATTCTCAACTCTCCAATTTAAGTGGAAATGAAACAAAATTAGCAAAGTCAAAGGAGTTGTAGGATTTTGTAGGAGGATCACAGTTGTGAAATATATTGCAACAAAAAAAATTCACTGGCTTAACTAGTCCTGTAAAATTTGATAAAACTAGAAACTTGCTTGGTTCTACTTTTTAGATCATCAATATAGTTGTAACAATATTTTGCAAGCTAAATTATTGGGCAAATCAATCTAGTTTGTCTGTTATTCCTCCAGATATTAGAGTTGCCAAGTCACACATCCAACAAACTATGGGTCAAAAAATGATTGGTATAGTATGGCCACATCAAGACAAACTAATACCACATGGGTGGGTATTTCCTAATAATGGAAAACATATTTTGATTGTTGTGCCCAGAAATGTTGGATTTCAACAGCTTGAGCATATAGTGGAAGGTAACACCAACATGATGAAGGGCTTCTTTATTGATGTGTTTGTTTTTGTATTGGCCTTGTTACATTATGCCTTTCTGTACAAATTTGAACTTTTTGGAAATGGGAAATCAAACCCCAATTATGATGAGCTTATGCAACAGGTTGCCTCAAAGGTTGGTATGTAGAGAACTATTCTTATATCTACTACTCTACTTTAAGATAATCATCTATAGGTTATATCTCTCATATAATTCTCACATTGCATTTTTTGGTGCACTAGAGTTAATTTGCATATGCATACTAGGGTTATCTTTGTATAACTACAACAGTGCAAAAATTTGATGCAAGAATATGGTGTACATCTATTGCATTCTTTCTTCTCATAGGAGTTATTTAATGGAATTTGGAGCATAAATCAAAACATGATTTTCAAGGACATAAAAAGGAGCAAGCAACATTGTTAGCAAAGACATTTGCAACATTGTTTATTTTCATTTGCAATGGGTAAAGATCAAAGTTAAGTTTTATAATGTTGTAAAGAGAAAGTGTTATTGAAATGAAGGTTGTGTGCAACAACGTTCACCATATTGACCACGTGGTCTCATAGGTCTCACAAAATCATGTAAGGAGAACACATAATATTTTAGATTGCGGTCCATAAGATACTATAAAATATAAACATCTGTTGGACTTTTATTATTTCTTAAGATTAATTACTGCTTACCTGCAAAGAATTGACTCTAAGAATCAATTTTTCTTTCAGTGCCTCTGTCTCCTTGGATATGTTTCAGTCAAGGAAAAGGTTAAGAATTTCATCACTCTATATTTTTTTAAGTTTATGGGCCATGAAGACAGGGTCAGTGCTACATGCAATGTCATCTACAAATGATGCCTAAGTTTCAGATTGCATTTGATCTGCTATCATTTTCACTTTTCCCTATCAATAAGTATCAAGTAGTGACATCAATACAAGTAAAATTTCATAAAAATAACTCCAAAGCCATAAAGAAAAAAACATAATAATATGACATTTATATATATATAATTTATATAATTACACTAATTAATGTTTACCTTCGCTAAAGAAGGTGTGTGAGCTAGTACATCCTCGCCTGTGCCTTGTGGTGTATCCATGTTGCCCTATGAAAAAGATTAGTAATTCTTAGCAATCAACAATGAAATGAGAGTAATAGACTTACCAAAAACCTAAATGAATCATGACCCCATCATACTTGACATTGATCATACGTTAATATACATCTCATTGATCATCATCTTCATCCATGTCATCATTATCATCACCATCATCATACTTGTCACTTTGATTATCATCTTCACTATCACCATCTTCATTTCCATCATCATCATCATGACCATCATCACTTTGATTGTCATCATCTTCATCAACATGATCATGATCACCATCATCATCACCAAAATCATCTTCTTTTTCTTCTTCATCATTGTGTAATAGTCATTCGTGCTCATCATCTACTTACTCTTCTTATTCTTCTTTGTCATAGTATAGCATCCATTCATTCCAAATTAAAACACTTTCTCACATTAGCTTGGAAGAAAATAGGGCTCATCTCCTATTAGCTCAAATGGCCTTGTATTAATCATTGTAAATCCACTATCATGCTCAATAATAGTCCTATTGGGATCATTTTGATTCAACCATAGCTTGTACCATTTGATGAAAAATAAAACTAATTTGAATGAATTAAAGTCACACTTAATTATATCATCCAAAATTTCATAGTATTGATTTTTAGATTGATAAGGATGTATGTCATTTCTAGATGAAATATTGGTGACCTCGAATACTGCACTTATTCCAAAATCCCAAGTTTTCTTCATTTCATCTAAATTTTTTATGCAAAATATATGGCCATAGTAGTACATAAATTTGTGGTGTTTGATATACAATTATTAAAACATGTCAAGATTATTTGCATCGATCTGTGAGTTGATATTAAAATTATGGGTCATGATTAGTAATATTCTACATATCTTTCTATATGTTAAGCCAAGTGCTAGATCAAATACCATTGGCATAACATTGAGATTTTTATTACGATGAGTTTCTTTAACCAATGATGCAACATTGTCACATGTTAATGAGAGACCATTTTCTTGAGACTATTGAATCCATACAATTATCCAATCAAGATTGTTTGCAATATACAAATGTAGTGCATCCCACTCACGACCAACTATTAAAAAAAAAAACTAGACCAATTAGAAACAACTTATATTGTTGATGGACAAGAATTAATTAACTACAATAACATCTTATAATTACCTCTCACTTTCCTCAATCTACCTTTTCCTATCAAGTACTCCCCTCCAAATATATTAATGGAGTTTGGATCTCAAATATGATCTACATGGATCTTGATGCAAACTTGGGAAGATATTCACTAATGTACACCATTTTCTGGTATACCATATCTCCCTCTACCATAGAACCCTTAGGATGTGCTCTTTATCGAACCAAACCCTTCATAAATTTCAAGTGCCTCTCAAACATCCACATTGACCTAATTTGTATAGGACCACACAATTCAATCTCCTCAACTTGATGTATGAGGTAGAGTTCTTGAGCATTGAAAAAAGTTGAAGGTAGCCACTTTTGTATTTCACACATAAGTTGTGAAATTTTTCTCTTCCAATATTTTATATCTTTTTATCAATTTATTTAGATGATAACCACCTAAATTATAATCAACACACAAGAACATATAAACAAGATCTTAGATAAAAATATACAATAAATTACATAAACATTAAAGTGAGTCATAAATATAATATATGTACAATAAATCTAAGAAATAACACTTCTAACCTCATGTATTTTTCAATATCATATATAACTTGTTTAATACTATTATCAAACTAGTGTGGGAGGGATAAATCTTTGACATATTGCAATCATTAAAAAATGATCTTTTCAATATACTATGAAATAATACAATAGGTAGTACATGTAATTTTACAAATATATTCTAAATAGAGAATATGACTTATCTTGAAAAAGGTATGCCAATCATGTGTTTTCAACCCTAGCCTAAAATCACCTTTCTTTGATACAAGACTACTTATATTTGGAGCAAATCTTGTGGGTTTTTTTTTTGACTTATTTTAATGCATCACTTTGTTGCTCCATTAATAACCATGGAAGGGCACTCATATTTATGTAGTCTCCATTGCTATTTGATTCAATAAAAAAATTTAGTGCATGATTGGATTCATGAATGTCATTACAAATTTTGGCAATTTTTTCTCTTTCACGCCTTCCATCCAATATTTTTCATAGTGTATTTGTTACATTCTTTCCAATATGCATAGCATCAAACAAATGCATGATTGGAGGATCCTTATAGTATGGTAACCTACTAAATTGAGCAGGATAACTTTTTATTCCTCTAAGAATCTAGATATCAATGCCTTGACGAACTTCATGAGCATCAATTACATCATTACTAAATAAAAAACAATATCAAAATATAAATTTTAAACTTCAGACCACAAACTGGACATTACCTCAGCAATTTAGTCAATCATATTCTAACTTCCATAGATGAAGTGTCATTATTCATGGCCTTGATGTTGTCTCTTTTTCCCCATTAAAAATATTTTTTTAGTAATTTGATACTTATGATTATAGTAGAGAAAGTACCTAAACTCATTGAACACTTGCTTTCCTAAACTTCTTAAATGACAAGATTTCATCTTCAAACCACAAAATAGACACGTGAATTTTCCCTTTGTCTGAAGACCTAAAAGATCATGTACAATTGGATCATGTAAAATTATCATGCACAACTTAAACATACAACAATAATGTGTAAGCACTATGATAGACTAAAAATATATGACCTTAACAATACAACATACCACAAAAATGAGTTAGCCCAAGGGCATCATGTATTATCCATATATGTATTGCATGAAATTGAAATTGTCTTTGTCCTATTGGTCGAGAGATGTCATACATAGTGACTCCATTCCATAACTTCAACAACTCATCAATAAAGTGATCAATATACACATTCATATCTTTAACTTGGTACTTACCTAGTAATTGAATAAACAAAAACATTACATTATTATTATGACCATTTTGATGCACCGTTTATAAATTAATTTAGATAACTATTAAATGAAAAAAAAAACCTTGTACAATCATTGACAACATTATGTGCTCTCTCTTTATCAACATCCAAGGAGGAATGTTATATAAAATAACAAAAATAGACCACAATGAGTAAACAGATCTCATATCTCCCAATAGATTGACACCATCCCCTGCTAATGAAAGCTTGAGATTACAAGGTTCTTTAAAGTGTGGCCATGTTTTTTCTATGTCTTTAAATGTAGAACCATCCATAGGAATTTGCATAATGTCATCTTGACTTTTATTGTGTGCATGGTAATCCATAAATTATGCCAAGCTAGTGCACCTAAATAATTGTTCAAGACATGAAATAATGAGAATGTACCAAAGAACCTTGTGAGACACCTTTTTTGTTATTTGATCTAACTGATATCTACTAATATGAAATAGATGAAAAATATCAAACTGATAAAAATAGACACACATTTATAAGTTAAATCAATGATACCAATTCTTACAAATTTTTTCTTTTGCTAAAAAACTCTTTTTTTGGGCAATCAACTAGGTGCTCCCGAACTAATGAATGCCAACTAGAAGAACTCCCCACTCGGGCCTATCATTTAGTAGGAGATCCCTTCTTGTGGCTTATTGTAGGGAGATTAGTTGTTGCTAATGGGGAGAGATCTTTGCTTCATTAAGGGTTTATGCTCCTTAATGGAGATGCCAATAAGAATAGCTTGCTTCTAGAACCCTTTGTTTGGTACTTTCATGGGGGTATTCTTATATGTACAACTTGGTCCTTTCCCTAGCATACTGCCATCGAATTCACAATTATCATAAAAGTTGTGTTTGGAAGAAAGATGCACTATATATGCTCCAATAATGCCATGGAGACACAATAACAAACAAACAAACTTTTCACTATTTTGTTATTTGAACTCGAGTTGGTCAAAATTTTGGCCAACTTACGCATAAAAACAAAACAAAAAGTATTGAACAAGCCAATTAAGAGCTTGGTTGAAAATTTTGGTCAAAATTTGACCTATAATGTACTAGTGTTTTAATATGTTTAAGTAGAAAAAGATTAAATCTATCTATTTAAGGAGGCACAAGCGATGTTTTATGTTGGTTGTTAGACTGGAAAATTTGAAAACACTTGTGAAGAACATAATTGCAAGAGGAAAAGTGAGAAGTTGGTGAAGAGTTATTGCTTGAAGAGTTTCCAAGTAGATCAGAGATGGAGTATGTGATGAAGTCCAGTCAATGAACCAAGAATTAGCTGAAAGGAGATCTAAATTTGTAAAGTGAGTTGTATTTTATCAAATTAGAACTAGTTGTTACTTTCTAACCATTGTGGCAGTAAAATCCTTTAATCAAGGTTGACCTAACAATCATAAATTGTAAATCCTCTAATCAAGGTGACATTATAATGAAATGATCTAAAGACCTCTAACAAGGCCACTTCTAATAGGATGATTAAATCATTTAATAGGGTCACACATAACAGTGTATTTTATAACATTTAACAGGGTTGGCTCTTAACCGAGATCTCTTCAAAAGAGTAAAAGTGGTAGCATCTTACTTGGTGGTTTTTCTTGAATCGGGTTTTCATGCTAAATCTTGGTGTCATATTTGTGTGAATGTTTTATTTATGTTTCATGCTATTTACTATTATATATTTCTATTATTCAACATATACTAAACAAAGAGCTAAGTGATGAGATGGATAAGTTGAATTGCTATATTGGCCAAGTGGATTTATGATTTTGAATAAGTTGTTTAAAGTTGCTACATTTGAATTGGTATATCTGGACCTGAGGATAACTGCTTCAGCCCCTTCTCGATTATTATAACCATTATAACAAGGTTCACAACTCGCACTAGGTTCCTTCTAATCCACTAGTGTTGAGTTGCTAAGTTTCTTGTGATGGGTCAGTGCATTCTTCATTCTAGGATGAGTTGTGTGGAAGCTAACTACTTTATGTTTGGGTAGAAAAAGTGTCTGGACCACACTCCCATCTAAAGATTTGTAGATGGATAGACGTCTAATGGTTTAGGAGACCGAAGCATGCAAATGGATGATGGGTATCTTGTTCCATTTTGACCCATCGTTCATGTATTTTACATATTCATGATGTATGATGCATGACGTATTAGTTGGTATCTTTGATGTATTTATTTCACTTGTAATTTTATGGATCAACATGTATTTTTGATAGTATGGTCAACTTTCATTTATTGTACTTTGATGCTATTTTGACAATTTGGTTGAAATATTACAATTATCTTGTCTATGAAATAAAATGTCTTATGTGTAATAGTATTAGTGATTGTCTGACTTTGACTATGTTTAAACATTTCTTAATTTTTAGTTATTGTGCTTATGTGACATTTGTGTGGTAGAATTGGTCTTTACAAAATTCTAGAGTAAATTTCATTATCTATCATAAATCATTAGAAAAAAACAACTTGACATGCAAAAGGAAAAAATAATATGTGACAACATCTAATTTTTAACATAATCAATATTTATCTAAATAAAATGAGGAAAGCTATTCACTTACTATAGTTTGGTTTATGTTTTCACAAACAACTTGATCATGAATTATAACATGGTTTAAACAAATCCAGATGATTAAACTTATTCTTTCTCTTCACGCTTTCAATATTGTTTGTCTTCTACACAACTCCCTCTTCTTTCTCTCACTCACTCACCCTCCATTCTAATCTCAATTTTCCTAGTCTCCCCCTATTGCAAACACAATTGGAGCCTATGGGTGAATATTCTTTGATCCAAATTTTTAGTTTGTCATGTTTTGGCCTCTCCCCCCACCACCCCCTTTCTATTGCAAACACAATACGAGCCTAGTGCTAATGTAATCTAGTTATCTTTGTTGGTTAAAATGCGTATTTTTTGTCATGTTTGTATCCAACTAAGTAATTGAATGCATAGTTGGTTTGAAACCATTACCTTTCTATTAATACATTTGCTACACAATCAACACTATTTTATTAAATGATCTACCAATTGACATTGAGCATTATACAAATATAGAAAAAGGTAGACCATTTTTTTCCTAATTGAATTTGTACACCTCTTCCTTCTACCCATTACACACCAAGGCATAATTACTAGTTAATAGTTAATATACGTGCTAACACGATTCATTGAATCATGTGTGACATTTGCATGCCTTTCATGACCTCTATTGCATATCCTATGTGAAAGGAGTCCTCTAGATTCATTTAGTCATACTTGACTATGAAAGATGCAAATTTATTGAATCATGTGGAGGATTCACATGCCTCTCGTGGCCTCTATTGCATATCCTATGTGAAAGGAGTCCTCTCGATTCATTTAGTCATACTTGACTATGAAAGATGCAAATTTATTCTTCGACTAGGAAGCGCGTCACGTGTGTAAGTGCCCTTTTCCATGAAGGTTGCTTTTGCCTTGCGTGACTGACGCCCAAAAACTTTTACAGCATTGCGACAAAAGGAAAGCAATCGTTATTGAGTTAAAAGGCTTTATTTGGAGAACTTAAAAATAAGATCGGTGCCACGTAGCTGTGAGATTTCCTTGTTCAGAGTGGGTACTCATTAGTCTCTTACGGACACATAACTTAAAGGTGGCAGATTTTTGTACATATGCAGAAATAAAAACAGCTCTTGTCATCTCGGCGGTTTTAGATAAGTCTTACATTTATTGCCAATTTGTTGTTCTGATTATTGAACTAATTTAATTTAATTCTTAAATGAATACTCTATTTTTTATTAATTAAATATTAAAGTTACATATTCATAAACAAAACAATCATGGGGTACACTCTGGGAAAGTACACACATAAGTAAGACTACACAATTTATAAACTATTTATAAAATAATAAAAGGTTAAGCAAACTCAGGTTGTAAGAACAGTGTCAGCCAAGGGAGGAGGATCCTGGCGATCATCGGAACCCCATACTTCAACGGGTTTAATAGACTGGTTAGGGGGAGACCAACCATCATTAGTAGCATCTTTCTCTTTATTGTTGATCCTCCTCATTCCTAGGAGGCAAAATTGCCAGGGCCAAATGAGAAAATGACCACTTGGAAGAGCAGCCTTTGACCATGCAAAACCACCACCTGGGGTGGACCAACCGGCCACAACATGAGCAAGACCTAACAAATTATATTGATGGGAGTATAACTCTTGGGAAGCTAAGCTTTTAAAGTATTTTATGTCTATCAAACTCTTGCTAATCCTTGATGTTGTTGGTTTGTGAACCCACTATCTATTGGATACAAGTTGTACATTTAAGGACCAAATTGATTATATCTAAGATCAATTTTATGCAATGCTAAAATTGACACCATAATGGGGAGGTCACTCATATTGATTGTTGATGTGACAGAATGCCTAGAATCTAAGACATTGTTAGAATATTGATTGTTGATGTGACACAAAGCCTAGAATCTAAGACTTTTTTGAGATTGGTGAACATACTCTCCTAGGTGATCCTATGATAGTTTTATGCCTTTTTAACAAATTCAAACCATATCACCATGATAAAATAATGGGTTTTGAAGTTAAGGGAGATCTTGCTCATCAAGATGATATAAATGACTTATACTGATACTCTTAAGACATCAATTACTTTTTAGACTAATGACTCTATATCAAAACTTGTAGATTTACCAATAGTTCATACCCATCCACCTAATGCAGACACAATATTAGTAGATAAGAAGTATAGCACACTATATATTTCATCATCATCTCTTACCTTGATTGAGTTGAATGTGTGTGTGTGTCTACACACACAACATCTCTCTCTCTCTCTCTCTCTCTCTCTCTCTCTCTATATATATATATATATATATATATATATATATAAACACATAGACATACACACAAACACATGTGTGTGTGTGTGTGGAGAGAGAGAGAGAGAGAGAGAGAGAGAGAGAGAGAGAGAGAGCATTTTGACATGTACTTAGTAGCTCATGGTATCTATTTTACGAGTCCTATCTAGTATATTTTGAAGAAACTTTTGACAATTTGCATTTTCTTTTTTTATGATAGTTCTATTATAATCATTATCACATATCTTTGGCCCTTTTGCATCTTTAATTTGTATTATGCTTCAACAAATTGTTGCATCTGAAAGAAGGCTTAGGACACCTAGTTCAATTTTGGTACCTCTCATCACTAATGTGAAGATTATGAGATAGTTATAACAGGTATTTATAGTCTTACACTTTATTCCCTCTTTTCATAGATTGTTAAGAGCTTCAAAATGTACCTTTGAGAGCTTTAGTGCACATGAATCTTGTTTTAGGTTTGTGTATCATAATTTTATCTTTAGTGTAGGAGACATCACTTTCAAGGTAGTTACCTAATATCTCTCATATTTCTCTTCTTTTGGGAATAATATATATGAGTGCCTAACATGCTCATATTTATAAAAACCATTTCTCTCTTTTCAATTTCTCCTAGGCTTCACTAATGATGTAGTGTTAGTATAACACGTTCTTCTTGTTGGATATGTTCTATCCTAAGTGTGCATATTATAATATTTTCTTCTTGTTGGATATGTTCTATCTTAAGTGTGCATACACCTTTAATTGAGCTATGCAAAATCCATCACTAACTTATGAAGTATTGATTAATTATAGTTAGGTAGATCACCTTTGTAAATAGTGAAGGTCAATTAATATGAGAACTCTCATTTCTCTTTAACAAGAGAAAAAATTAATTAGGGTTCTCATATAATACAAAAAATATCAAATAAAAATAGATTTCTTTAAAATTTACACTTGATACATTAAAATTTTGGAACAACATATAAACAAAGACTTTAATACTACACTCATACACATTAATATTGTTCTTTGTAACCTACAATACTTTCCTCTATAATTTTGAACTATGAACACTTCCTACACAACTTTCTTTCACCTTTTTCATTAAAGAGTTATTTCCTCCCTTTTACCATTTACACAACTCTCCCCCCTAGAGCATTTGTTTCTACCCCCTCTATTATTTTACCAATGACCTTTCATATTTTTACATTCTCAATTATTGATGGAGTGGAATCAAGAGTTTAGGCATTGGTTTTTATCAAGGTATTAGGAGTTGATCAATATCATCAAAGAAAATATTTCTTTAATGTGATACTTGACATGGATTTGGGCATTTCCAAAGCCTTTTATTCAAAATCATTTGTGTTCCTCTAGAAATTGTAATGGATGAGACCATAAAAATGATGAGGCATTTGGTTAAACAATTTGAGTGCCCATCATATGCCTTTACATTTACATAGATATCTAGTTGGGCATTAACAAGTACAACATTAGACTAGAACCCCTTCCTTGTTATGCGTTAATGGGTACCCATGCTTGATTGCAAAACCTCAAAATCAATGCACTTAGGAAGCATGTTGTCAGAGGGTGAATTAGAACTCAAAAATGCTAGTCTAATTTTCTTGGAAGATTTTCTATTTTTCACCAACATTTTTGTAAGGGACAAATTTTTAAAACAAAAAAAAAGACATTTGGAAAAAAATTGTCAATTATCTATTTTTACTTGGTGTCGATTGTGAATGCACTTGGGTGCTCTTGCACAAGATACAACGAGGAAGTGAAATAATCCTTGAACTTGGAAAACTCAAGAACATTTGGGAAGACATAGGATGGTAATCCTATGTTCATTTTTTATCCACTTCTACTTCTTATCTACAAGATCTCTTCCCTTTCCATTTTTTAATTTCACCTCAACACACAAGCCAACTCCATTGGTACAATTTTGTGATTTTGAAGGACTTTCTACCCTAGGCCCATACTTATGAGAACCACTTCCATTTGGGATGCTATTATATTCATTCCTTTATTGTGTTGTGACAATGAACCAAACTCCAAAATGCTCTTTCCTTTTCAAATATTCCTCTTGAATGGATGAAAATCATTGTGCTTAGCTTGATCCTCCTCAATTTACTGATTTTCCATGATACAAAAAATAATAGATCTAGATTCTTTCATCAAATTCTCCTTCTCCTTAAAGAAGTTCAAAAAAAAAAGGTTATCCATCTTTTTGGATGGGGTAAACATTCTTTCTATTGTTATATATGATTTTCCTATCATATTTCCATGGCCTTCCCAACAACACATGACATAGATTCATAGGTATGATATCACTTAATGCTTCATCATTAAAAGTTAGAATCTGAAAAATAAACAAACATTGCTCATTCACAATCATGACATACTCCTTTTGTTAACCATTAAAATTTATACAAACAAGGATTCTTATTCTTCTTCAAACTTAGCTTGTCTAATATCTCCTTAGAAAATAGGTTATTTTGGATAGTACCAGTGTACACAATAACCTTGTAGCACTTACCTCTAAAAATGCACACTATATGAAAGAAGATCTATTAGGGATGGTTCCTTCTCAACTACCTTGCAATTCACCAACACTCTCCTCATCGTTAGAGATTCGCCTTCTTTTGGGTCTTCACCTTGCATGGATGCATCACTCTCCTTATTCTCTTGTACCAAGTGATTTCTTATTGCACTCATCTTGTTACTTCTTAAATTTGGGAATACATGTTTGGGTTTGAATTCTTCTTAAAGTTGGTTTCCTATATTACTGATGTCTTTCTCTTTCTCTATTGTAAATTTTCATCCACTTTTGCAAATACTTAATTTCCTTCTAATCAACTTATCCTCTTCCATCGAGGTGATCCTTATCATGTTCATTTCATTTTGAATTTTTAACTTCAAACCATTCACATACCAAGCCACCTTTTTTGTATCAATTTCATGTTTCCCCAACTAGATGACTAACTTGTAAAAAATTGAGCTACATGTAATCCTTTATACTCATGTTTTTTCGCTTAAACTTTGGTAACCTTTTGGTCAAATCCATTTCATAATCTCTAGGGATGAATATGTACTTTAATCTTGCTATCATCTCATTCCACCTCATTATCCACTTGTGTCTCCATTCACAAACTCTTCTCTTTGCAATCTTTTCACCATAGCATGACATGGCCTTTTAATTTTGTTTGAGTTATCTTTACCTTGAGCGGTTCTCTAATTTCCTTGATTTGAAATACTCCATATCTCTTATCCAATCTATGAACTCTTCTAAATTTAATATTCCAAAAAAGCTTCTCTTCCTTATATTGTCACCTCACTTTATTATTCATTGGTAAGGTTTCTTGGATTTTTGGTAGCCAATCTGACCTCTTCTTGTATATCACCTTTGATATCATTTCTCATCAATTTTCAAAATCTCTCCAAACTTCGTCAATTTTGAGCAGTCCTCTTCATGGCAACATATTTATTATCTTTCCAATCAATAATTTCAAGCTTCTACTCAAGTTTTTTTTAATGTTGTGCAAGAAAAATTACTTCTCAAAGAAGTTAGAAAATTATTTTACAATTATCACAAAATACAAATATTATCAAATGAAAATAATAAAATCTAAAACCACCTAAAAATTAAGACTTTAATGACAACACTCATACACATTACTCTATCCGTCTATAATTTTTACACCCTTTTAAAACAATTTTCTAGTATCAAACACTTTCTACACAACTTGTTCTCACTTTTTCCATTCCTTACATAAGATTTATTTTTGCCCTTTTACCACTTACATAACTCTCTCCACTAGAAAAATTAATTCCCCACTTTTATTCTTATTTGGTTTTTACCTTGATTTTTTCTGGAATGGACTGAAAGAGTCAATTCAATTGGTTTTCTTGAAATCCAGGTATTGGGATTTAATCAATCCTCCAAAAATACAATCGATGAGACCATAAAAATGACATTATGAGTACCCTTCTTGATACATATCGGTTAGGGAGGGCATTCACAACTACAATATAATTATCTATTAAAATCCCTTGTTCTGATTAGTTGGGTGTCGATTCCAAACTAATAAGAATAAAAAATGAATAAAATAAATTGAAATTATGAAATGAACAAATTATTATTAGGAAACAAAATTGGAAACATATTTTTGGTCAATGATGATTGTAAATGCATCTGGCTGTTCCTACAACAAGATAGGAGAACATAAGTTACTCGACGACTTCTTTAATGCTCAACTCAATACTATTAGTTTATTAGTTCCAGGCAGGAGACTATAGTTTATAATTTTTCCTGCCTCTTTCTATTAGTTGAATTGTTGGGAAAAGTGCTGAATTCAAAGGCTCTGCAAACTTATAGTTATCTAATAATAATCTTAAATATTTATACATCTATTAAATTAAAATTGTAATTTTTCTATTGGCTGAACACTATTTTTCAGCAGCGTGTCTTTTCTTTTTATTCATACAAGTTCCACATAAAGTAGAAAGAAAATATTTGACATTTCTGACATGTGCAAAGTGTCTGGCTCCCATACACGTAAATTTTGACATGGAAGGGGAAGGATCAGTTTGGTACATGAATATGTTTGCAGGCCTATTGCTTAAAATTACAAATACATTGTATTAAATGTTATGGAGGCAGTGTGTTGGGTGTTCTCGGCCAGTCTTAAACATCAGACTAAGGAAAAAATCAAGCTTAATGTGTGATGTTTAAGCCATCCAATGTTCTCAAAAAGATTGCTGTGTGAAGTGCTAAGATTATTTCCGCTCACCTTTTTAATTTTATTTTCTCCTCTTCTTTTTTCCCCTCTCCTGAGCTATTAGGGTTAATAGTACCCGATTCCCCTGAATAGTTTCTTGCTTCTTTGTTCAATCGACCGTCTCTCTTGTCGCAGTTTATATAACCATATACAAGAGTTCTGCACAATAGTTCTTGTCTCATCTCCTCTCTTTTTTGTGTAAGCCTCTTAATCTTTTCGTGCAAATGGCTAATATGGTTTGCGCTTTTTTGATAGCTGCTCTGTTCACGAAAAATATAACCAAGAAGAAAACAGCCCACCTTAACGTAGTCTTCCGGCAGCAAGAATCTCAAGGCAGAAAACAGTATTTTCATTTCTCTCCGCCTTTTCCTAATCTCAACAAATTTGTGGATGCCTTTCGAACTCATTGCCATTCCGTTGTTTTTGCTCACCTCGACACGTTTATTGTTGGAATTGATCTTAGGGTTTATATGACCTGTGAGAAATAGAAAACACAATCATAAACTCACAACCCTACACTTGAAATCTTTGCTCGGCACTTAAAAACTGCTCGGCACATGAAGGTGCTGAGTGCCAGTTTTGCTCGGCATTTGAAGGTGTGAGTCATAGATTGCTCGGTACTTGATGGTGCCAAGTGACAGGCAACAAGGGCCAAGTTGGCTCAGCACAAGAAGAGAAATGCAGTAGGTGCCGAGTTAGCTCGGCAACAATAGATGCCGAGTGAGCTCGGCTCCAACTGGAAAGAGGATGCCGATTGTTCTGTTTCAAACTGAATAAATATAATTGAAATAATATTTCAACGTGAATGCTTTCACCATTAAAACCAGAGAACCAAAACTTTAAGCTTCAAAAACAAACTTGTCAAATGCAACATTCAAGGAAAAAGTAATGGATTCAAGTATGCTTGCTTGCATTACTATTCAACTTGATTAAACCATTACAAAATTTGGGAGCATTTGGTTTCAACCAGAAAATCCTAAAATAACCTTAAACTGATAATACTTCAAACTTCAATAAACTTTTAAACTTGTAGTTTTAATGGCTGCATACAAGGTGCCTCGAGAATCACTGCTTCAACAGGACAAAACAAAATAACAACCAACTCACAGAATGAACAGAGGAGTCATGTGCAACTGGAGACACTAAACATACTTCCTTCTGCCTCTGCAACAAGTAGATCTGCTGACCACTTTCTTCTTCTTCCTTTTTCTCTGCTCTGCTGAACTGAATCACTGAATAATCTGAATGAATAAATATGAATGAAGAAACATTCCCTTTTGTCACATTCCATTTTCCTCCTCTTTTCAGATTTCAAAATCTCACCTACCCGTATTAATATTTCTGGCTGTTCTGCTGGTCGTCAGATGATAGGTAGGCGTTTGGCTCCAGGGGCAAGACAACCACCATATTAAATTCCAACATGAACTACAATACCATAGATATTGAGAGAAAAAGAATCCTGGCAGGAGGAATCTGCAGTGGTGAAATTATGGAATTCTTTATTGATAGAAAATGTATTGCCATTCTTGATTCTGTCCATTCTTTGAAACTAAAAGCTGTGTTTTTCATGAAGTAACTCTTATCCAAAGCTTCTGACAAGAGCTCTGATTGTCATGTATTAGAAAAGGCATGAGATTGGAATAAAGTCGCCCATAACATATCTACAATCGTTTTTCTCTGTATTTTATATGAAGCAACTGCTCGCCTATTATAAACTCTTTTCAAGAGAGCATGAGGCTCTATACTATTTTTTTGATCTGTTAGAAATTACCCGAACCATACCAGACATTAAATCGTGGTTAGCTCATTTATCGTATAATTGGAGTAATCTGAATTTAGATTTTTTTGAAGTTATTTTCGTTCAAGGTTTACAAGTCTAGTACTAGCTGGTTTATATATAAGAAGATTACAAATCACATGTTGTAGTGAAAGGACATGGATAAAACACATGAACCATATGATGATAGGTTGGATGCTATTTGAATGCTTCAGATTAGCATTCTTTCTTCATTTGATACTTTATGCCGTTTCATGATCTAAATATAATAGGAACCTAAGACATTTAACAAAGATGTGTAAAAGTGTTGGAACTATATCAAAAGGTTTTCAACTTTTCTGTCTATATACAATACCATGTTCCATTACAATACTCATCATAGATTTGTCAGGAACATAATTTTTCCTGGCCATTAGAATATTAGATAAAACACAATCATGTTTGCATGTTTCGGTGGGCAATGAGAAGGCAACATATTATTTGCAGGCTTTAGAGTCATTGTAGCATTAATGTAGCTTATTTTTGTTGTGGTTTTCCTTTCCATTTTCAAAATTTATGCTCCTCAGTTTTGAAGGTATTTGGTAAGCTATGAAATTACTAGGATGCATGGCATCATACCTCAGACTACTATAACACTTCTTAAGACAATCCCAGTAAACCTCGAAACTTCTTAATATGGCCTGATATCTTCCCTACTAAATTTATATGTATGGCTGATGGCTCAACTATATTGCTATTTGATATTCAGACTACCTCAAGAAGTTTACTTCTTGAGACAATCTTAGTAAGCCTCTCAGACTTCTTATAATATGCCACCTATGTTTAAGTTACACTGTAACATGATCCTATATGTTTATGTTCCTGGGTCTTCTTAAAATCGGCTTCTCAGACATGTCTTGCTAAAACTATTCATTGATACCTTAGGCATTAATGTCATTGCAAATTATCCCACAAATAAATAAATATATTGTTTTGAAGTTTAAATTTTCTTTTTCGCTCAGTTAATCACATGATAGGAGCCGGGGGCAGTAAACATAAAGAGATATTGTGCGCTTTGGATCGACTTCTTGGTAGTCGGGAATGCTGTCGAGTGCTACCTATGCTCCTGCCTAGCTGCACCCATCTATGTCCACGCCGTTCCTTTGCTTGATCAACTATATAAAGTGATCTTTTAATTGATTATAAAGGCAAATGTATCTTAGACTCTTTGATTTCAGTTTTTAATTTCATTCTTGTTTCCCTATCTTTTATCTATCATGGATTTAGTAATATGATACGAATAACACATCAAATTCATCACAACAAATACATATGTTTGTATTGATGTCAAAATACCATTAGCACTAGTTAAAAAAGATAAGTACAAAAGGTAGGGACTCATGTTCTCAAAGTTCTGCTTGATTTTTTAATGTTGTTGCAAGTAGATAGTTTGACAATCTTTTGGTGCAACAAAAATTCTAGTAGTTAACACCTCAATATTATTAAATCAATTGTGGTCATATGCAGAGACTAGGAACTCTACAAAAATCACAAACTTTTTTAATTTTACAAAAAAAAGAAAGAAATTTAAATAATTACAATTACCAAATTTTACATTTTTTGTATATTAGGTGATTGAATAAAGTATAATCAAATTACATGAAAAAAGAGATTTTTTTAAACATAGATGATATTTTATTATCCCTTAGATGGGTTATGAACAATAGGTCAAATATGATTACAACGCAAAAATCAAGGAGAATGTAGTAATAAATAAATTATGATTTATAGATCATAAATTTTTGATTTTCTAGAATCTAGCATTGAGTGGTTATCATGGGCCACCCTTAAACATCACACACTAAGGGAAGAATTAAGCTTGGAAAAAAAAAAGTCAACTTTGACTATTTAACACTTTTGGTCTAAGAATTAAGCTTAGTGTGTGATGTTTAAGCTGTTCCGTTATCATGTGGTTCAATATATTTATCCTCGATTAAGTGGTACATAACTACTTATAAATGATGTACAACCCCTCTCAAATAATGCACAACCACATAGAAATGATGCATAAGTACTACATAAGTTTTCAAAACTTGTGTATAATGCTTCAAAAATGGTGTGTAAGTCTGAAAATAATGCACAATTAAGAGAAAACTGCCTCCATGTTAGAAATTTAGAATTTGGAGATGTAAGAAAAATATGATAATAAAGATACCGTATATGAGTCTGTTGGTACTCATATAGACCCCAATATTTAAAGTTTTAGTTTTAGGTCTTGACCCTCTTTGAATTAAGTTCAAAGAAGTTTGAAGTGGTTCAATTTGTTGAAATAGGTTCAAAGGTTTATTTGGAGTCACCTATGTGCGAGATTTAGCAAATTCAATTGAGCAAAGTTTTGGTGATTTCACTTCAAATTATAAGACTCATCAGTTCAAGGATTCGGCTTCAAGGTTGCATTCAAAGATTTGGGTTCAAAGTTTCAAATTCGAGGATGCATGTTCAAAAATTCAGTTTTGGAACCTAAATTCATCAAGGCACATGGAATTCAAGTTCCTAGTTGCACCAAATTTCAGAGATTCATGAGTTAAGTTTGATTTCATAAGATCCATAGTTCATAAATGAGGATTCAAATGCATGATACTTTTGATTGATGATACAAATAAGGGATTTGAAAGGTACGTGATGTGTACAAATGAAAGAAAGAGCCCCAATGGACTCTCAGAGCACTCACAACCCCCGAATATGATTAGAATATCATGAACAGAGAATGAACACAAATTATTTGATAATATCCCCACAAGAATCTTATTAATAATAGATGGTGCTGCCAAGACAATGATATACCTTACTACTGCAGGATCATGGTGTGATAAATATTCAATGATTTATTTTATATTGAATATGAATTCTTTAATTCTCAGGTTCAAATAATGTTTATTGCGGTTTGAATATTATAGTACGAGAAAAGTTTGACTCGATCTCAGAAAACCATTTTTCAAATTGGTGATTTGTGCAATGAATATCATCAATCTTGTGAATGCCATCCGCTTCTAATATTTCTAGACTAAGTCAGAGTGTGAGTATTGGGTTCAATTGGCAATCTCCAAATGACGAAATGAGATGTAATTTTGCAACATAATGCCACTTGGCTTTGGAAATTCGAGTGATGCAGAGCCCAATTAAAAGATACGTTGGGACTAGTGGTTCAGATTGTCAATGCATAAACATAAAAGACCGAGCATGTATGTGTTCACAAAGACGAGAACCTAAGGTTGGTTGTGATTTACCTCATGGGTTTTGTGGTTACGATGACTTGGAAACATGGGAAATACATGTTAATTGTTTGATAAAATGCTTGTCCAAGCATAGTTGATGATTTGTAGTATGATAAAGATATGAGTTTATGCAGTAATTTTGCCGCCAAATCACAAACATGCAGTCAGAATGCATATGAAGCGAACCCACGAGACCGGAATATCATCGAGGATCTTGGCAACCCACGAGACCGGAATATCATCGAGGATCTTGGCAACCATTTAGGTAGAATGCCCTGTGAAAAATTTAACTATTGCAGTCACTGATTATTAATCTCTTATCATAAACGATTATTAAACTGCTGAAAATAAATTCCCAACTAATATCGAAAAATAACACAACTGCAACTTCACTTATAAAATACGAAAAGAAATGCGCAACACAATGAACACAATATTTTTGGACAAATTGTCCCTAGAAAAACCCCTAAGGGAAAATCAGTTCTACAAATGAAAAATTATATTAAACTTCAGCAAATGAAGAGATACAAAATTTCTTGCCTCTTACTGGCAGAATTCTTACAACCTCCTAATTTATCCCGCTGATATTCCCCACTGCTATTCCTACGCTAACACTGCACTCTTGGTAACACTGCAAGACTGTTTGCTAACACTGCAAACGTTTCTCCAAACTTCATGTTCTCCAAATGCCCCCCTGACCTCCTTTTATACTACTTCTGTTGGTAAATCAACAGTCGAGATTGATTTACAATCGACAGTTGAGATTAAAACAACTTAACAACCCTAACCAAGTCGGTTTCTAGTTGTTTCCAAAAGTGGTCAATTAATTAACAAATATTGGTTTCTAATCTAACCAATTAGTTAGCAAAAAAATTACTTGCTAAATAATAGCAAATGGACAAATAGTTGTCTAAAGCTAACAAAACTAACACTCCTTCTTAGCGAGGAAGCTGTTCTGCAAGACACCTAACTTATCTCTGAAGAAGATAAATTTGGCCTTCCCCAATGCCTTAGTTAGAATGTCTGCTACCTGCTCCTCTGTAGGTATGTATTGTAGTTGAACAACTCCCCTTTGTACACAATCTCTGATGAAGTGATATCTGATATCTATATGTTTAGACCTATCATGAAACATTGGATTCTCAGACAACTTGATGCAACTCTCATTGTCACAATGTATCACAGTAGTCTCAACCTTCTGACCAAACAAGGCTACTAACAACTTCCAAAGCCATATAGCTTCACATGTCGCCATGCTAGCTGCTATGTATTTTGCTTCTGCTGAACTCAGAGCCACAGACTTTTGCTTCCTGCTGAACCAAGAAACAACTCCTGATCCCAAGCTAAAACAACACCATGAAGTGCTCCTTTTGTCTGTTGTACTTCTTGCCCAATCTGCATCAGTATAGCCTATCAACCTGATACCTTCACCTCGAACATATCTGATCCCTTACTCGACTGTACCACGCAAGTAACGTGGCACATGCTTAGCCACTATCCAATGCATTCTCTTTAGTTCAACCATGAACTGACTAAGAGAGTTTACTGCAAATGCTATATCTGGTCTAGTGTTGACCAAATACATAAGCGAACCAATCAATTGTCTATATAAAGTGGGATCTACATCCTTCTCCTTAGATGTATCTACCTTCTTCCAATTCATAATCATGGGTGTAGACATGGCTTTGCAATCCTCCATCCCCAATTTCTTCAAGATTTCAATGCAATATTTCCCTTGACCAAGGAAAATCTCCCCATCTGTCTGCCACACTTCCATGCTTAGAAAGTAGTGCATAAGTCTTAAATCCTTCATCTCGAACTCTTCTGCAAGGTTCCTCTTGCAATCCACTATGAGCCCTAGTGAACTTGTAAGAAATAGGTCGTCCACATAAAGAACAAGAATGAGAATCTCACCCCCAACCACCAAGTAGTAGAGGTTAGCATCTGCTTCACTCTTCACAAAGCCCATTTTCTACAAGTATGTATCAATGCGTTCATACCACACTCTAGAAGCCTGCTTGAGTCCATACAATGCTTTCTTCAATCTACACACGTGGATCTCTTTGTTGTGTGCTACAAAGCCTTCTGGTTGTTCTATGTATACCTCCTCCTTCAACTCACTATTAAGGAATGTTGTCTTGACATCCATTTGATGGATTTGCCATCCCATCTGTGCTGCAAGTGAGATTACAGATCGTATAGAAGTATACCTGGCAACTAGAGCAAATGTCTCCTCATAGTCTATTCCCTCCTTCCGAGAGAACCCCTTTGCCACGAACCTTGCCTTGTATTTCTCGATGCTACCATCTACACTGTGCTTTATCTTGTAGATCCAGCGTGATCCAACTACAACCCTATTTGTTGGTCTAGGTACTACCTCCCACACATCATTCTGCATTATTGAGGAATATTCCTCAACCATAGCATCTCGCCATACTTAATGTTCTGCAGCTTCCTGATAGCTAGAAGGCTCACTATCTACCAACTGACTAACTAATGCCACATAGTCATTGAACTTGGCTGGTTGTCTTCGCTGTCTAGTACTCTTCCTAGGAGCTCCCACAAACTCCTGAGTATCCCTTTGTGTATCTGGAACTACTTGGTTCCCGCTGCCAACTGTAAAGGATGAAATGTCAACCTCTAAGTCTTCTAGATGCATTTCTTGTTGCACCTATTGCTCCATACTCTATGAATCTTCCCTAACTGAGTCTACACTCGTACTGGTAACTGTACTTGAGCTTTGCTGCCCTTGACTTGGTCTTGGAGCTTCTATTGGCTGCTCACTCTGATCATCTGCTGGCAAATCTCTAGATCTCCTGAATGCCTTGTCCTCCATGAACTTAACATCCCATCTGACAATAATTCTTTTAGTCCTCGGAATGAAAATCCTGTATGCCTTTGAGGTCTCAATGTACCCAACAAAGTACCCCCTCTCTGCAGTCTGATCTAACTTTGTACGTGTATCTCCAAGAATATGACAATATGCCAAACTCTCGAATATCCTGAAGTGACTAACATCTGGCTTCTTCCCTGTGAAAGCCTCCTCTGGTGTCATCTTCCCTAGCACCTTGTGTGGAACTCTATTCTGGATGTAGACTGCTGTATTACACACCTCTATCCATAAGTAATAGGGCATGTCCTGGTCATGTAGCATAGCTCTTGCTGCCTCCAATATAGAATGGTTCTTCCTCTCAGCAACTCCATTCTGTTGTAGATTGTAAGGAACAGTCCATTCTCTCTTGATTCTTTCTCTGGTACAGAACTCCTGGAAGACATTTTCTTTGTACTCACCTCCATTGTCTGACCAAAGAACCTTTATCTTCTTTCCTATCAAGTTCTCCACAAGAGCCTTGAACTCTTGGAATCGACTAAAAACCTCATCCTTAGTCTTCAAGAAGTATATCCAGGTCTTTCTAGAGAAATCATCAATAAAAGTAACATAGTACTCATATCCTCTAAGAGATTTCATTGACATTGGTCCACAAACATCTGAATGTACTAGATCAAGAACACCCTTAGATCTGGTGTCACTCCTTGGAAAATATGCTTTCGCAAACTTCCCCAACACACATCCCTTACATACATCGTCATGCTCTGTGCTCACCTCTGGAACACCTGTCACTGTCTCACAAAGCAATCTAAGTGCTCCATGATGAATATGTCCCATCCTCCTATGCCAGAGCTCTCCAAGATCTCTAGGATTACTGTTGCTCATAAGTGCCTTAGGAGTATCAAACTGCAATCTATAAAGGCGACCACTCCTAACTCCAATAGTTATGGGTGATTTCCAATCCTTGTGCTTAATCAACACATTTGTCCCTCTAAAGAGTACATTATACCCCCTATCCTGAAGAACAGATACAGAAATCAAATTCATACCTAAGCCTGGCACATATAACACATTATGAAGTTGAATTATCTTTCCATTCTCCCTCTGAAACTGAATAGTCCCTTTCCCAATAGGGTTAAGTTTGGACAAGTTTCCCATAGAAATCTAGATATTGGTGTCCTCCTCCTTGTAATTGGAGTACTCTCTAACTCCTGTCATATGAAATGATGCCCTACTATCTATATACCAAACACACTGTGAGGTTGAGCTAACCATACAAGCTATGAGTGCAAACTCATCTTCCATTCTACTGGAGAGTTCTTCTGCACTTGCTGAAGCTGCCACCTACTTCTTACCCTTCTTCCTCTCTGGGAAATCACTAAAATAGTGGCCAAACTCGTGACATCCAAAGCACTTGACCTTAGAAAGGTCCTTCTTCTTCTCACTTTGTGAATTTGATCCTTTGCTAGATCCCTTCTTTGCTTTCCCTTTACCCACTAGGGCAACATTCTCTTGTTCCACCTCATTTTTTTGACTCTTTCTGGCCCCATTGACAAGACTTAGTCTAAACTCCTCCTGAGTGAAATCAGTCCATAGTCGATCCCAACTTGGTAAAGTATCTCATCCACTGACAACTTGAAAAAAGACACTCCATTGTTTAGTAAACCCATTTAGGGCTATTCTCACTAGCTCGTCATCACTAGGGCTATCTCCAACAGCTGCTAACTCATCCTTGACAAGTCTGAGTCTGGTGAGGTAACTTGTGACGTTTTCTCCCTGATTCATCCGAGTAGTCTTTAGCTTCTCTCTGAGAATCAACTTCCTATTGGTGGTAGCATTTTGGTATAGATTCAAAATGGCATCCCACATCTTCTTCGTTGTATCTAGCTCTGCGATATGTGGAACAATATGATCCTTGACACCATCAAGGATAATCCTCCTTGCTTTGGCATCATCCTTCATATATGCTGCAAGCTATGTTGCATCCGTTGGTACAAGTACAACACTGGTAGCATAATCCTTGATACCATTCTCTTCCAACAATAAAAAAATTCTAGCCATCCAGAAACCAAAATTTGAGGCACCATCCAATCTATCTTGATCTCTCAAACCAGCTGAAGCCATCTCAAGGGTTTAAAGCAATAATAAATCTAAAGAGATCAAAATTTCTTTCCTAGGGAAAAACTCTTCTACCCTTAACAATGCTTTGATACCATGTGAAAAATTTAACTATTGCAGTCACTGATTATTAATCTCCTATCATAAACGATTATTAAACTGCTGAAAATAAATTCCCAGCTAATATCAAAAAATAACACAACTGCAACTTCACTTATAAAATACGGAAAGAAATACGCAACACAATGAACACAATATTTTCAGACAAATTGTCTGTGAAAAAACCCCTAAGGGAAAACCAGTTCTACAAATGAGAAATTATATTAAACTCTAGCAAATCAAGAGATACAAAATTCCTTGCCTCTTACTAGTAGAATTCTGACAACATCCTAATTTATCCCGCTGATATTTCCCACTGCTATTCCCACGCTAACACTGCACTCTTGCTAACACTGCAAGACTATTTGCTAACACTACAAATATTTCTCCAAACTTCATGTTCTCCAAATGCCCCCCTGACCTCCTTTTATACTACTTCTATTGGTAAACCAACAGCCGAGATTGATTTACAATCGACGGTTGAGATTAAAACAACTTCACAACCCTAACCAAGTCAGTTTCTAGTTGTTTCCAAAAGTGGTCAATTAATTAACAAATATTTGTTTCTAATCTAACCAATTAGTTAGAAAAACAATTACTTGCTAAATAATAGCAAATGGACAAACAGTTGTCCAAAGCTAACAAAACTAACATGCCCGATAAAGGTAAATGGAGAAGCCATTGCTAGTAAGAGTCGTGTGCCACCATTGAAGCATTACTCTTGTCAATGGTGAATAACCCAGTCACATGACATATTCAACACCTTTAAAGATCGAAACATGATGGAAATATTATCATCGAATGGTGAGAAAGACTCAGTATAGGTATGATTAGGAGGCTCGATCATATCACTATGATCTACTCATGGCCTGATGCGTGTTTGACACAAACTTGCCAAAGTAATCAGGAAAGAACTTGCGAAGCATATAAAGGAAGGAATCGGTAGAAGATACACACTAGGGAATGGAATTTAAGAACTCCCGAGTCTAGTTTAGGAAAAACTTCCTTGATTTGCACTCATGGTACTCTTGTCGATATTGGAATATCCCACCCGATGGAAATTTATGAAGGGAAATACGTGTTATGAAGACATTGGCCTACCAAGAATCCAGTTAATAATCAAGGCATCGGGTCTCAAGGGAGGGAGTATCAAACAATCATTAGCACCATAGTATGTCAGATACAATCATGGCAAAATAAACCTACAGGTGTGTGTAGGAAGACGTCTGATGTCAATGAAAGGTGTTTCAAAGATTGCAAAGACCTCAATATTGGAATCCTATTGAGATAACCACATATTATGGTGTCAACTACTAACAAATGACATCTTCCATCTAAGATGGAAATAGTTATAGTAACCTGTTAGCATATGAAGGAACATGTTGTAATGAGCATTATGTTTATAATGTTAGGGATATAATTTCATTAAAAGGGGAAGCTCTTCAAGAATCAGTTAGGGTACACAACTAAAAGAATACAAGAACAAGTGGTTTATCAGAGGGATCTATTTGAAGCGCATAGTATGTCAGATACAATCATGGCAAAATAAACCTATAGGTGTATGTAGGAAGATGCCTAATGTCAATAAAAGGTGTTTCAAAGATTGCAAAGACCTCAATATTGGAATCCTATTGAGGTAACCACACATTATGGTGTCGACTACTAACAAATGACATCTCCCATTCAAGATGGAAATGGTTATAGTAACCTGTTAGCATATGAAGGAACATGTTGTAACGAGCATTATGTTTATAATGCTAGGGATATAATTTCATTAAAAGGGGAAGCTCTTCAAGAATTAGTTAGGGTACACAACTAAAAGAATACAAGAACAAGTGGTTTATTAGAGGGATCTATTTGGAGCGAGTTTTGGTAATGTAAAGGGATCCAGTCTTTGGTTTTCTAGGGGCAGACTTGGTGCTATGAAAAGAGAGTCAGAAATAGCAGAAAGAGAGCTGGGGGATTGTATTTTTCTATGGATTTTGTGCTATAGGAGGATATATAATTTTCTAAATGAATGATTAGTGTGTGTCAAGGGGCAGATTTTTCTTTGTTCTATTGCTTTTAGAGGAAGAGAGTTTTAGTATACTAGAGCTTTGGGTTTGTGTATTAGCTTTCTGAGTAATGTTAATCTTTGAGTTAGCTTAATTTTCTCTAAATGTAGTTTTGATACATATAGTTATTGCCACGATTAGTATTAAGACTTTGGGCTTTGTTATTCATGTGTTTAGAGAGAACAATTCATCTTTCTTTCTGCATTTCTTCTTTAATGTAACAATCAGGTAAATGAGCTTTGTATCATTTGCTTATTGTTTTCTTTTAGTTAATCAATTTCTTTGCATCTATGTTGTGTTTACGAGTGGATGTTGGTCTACCTTTTATGTTTTCTAGTTAAAAGCATCCATACTTGTATTTCTATGAACTCATTGTAAATTATACATGGGGAGTTGTACCCAAATAAACTCAAAGGCCTCTTACACTTGTCAATAGTGAAGTGACCCAACTATTAGTACATATTTAGACTTCCTTTCTAGGCTTTTGGAGTAAATTTTTATATATTTCTTTAGAAGACAATCTATTCACTAACAAATTTTTGATGACTTTGTTGAGACCGAAAATGAAGATCAATGTTAATAATTGTTTCCTTAGTTTTATTATTATCTTTGTGTGTAAGAGATTGGCAACTCTATATGAAGACCATGTTGAATATGAAAGTCATGAGAAGGCCAAATTTCACTCTCATGGAATTTTATCAAATGGATGATAAAGTATTACAAAAATTTGTGGACAACTATAAATGAAGTATGTCTTGAGCTGTCAAGAACAATATAGGTATAGAAGAGGACTCCACATCTTGGCTATGGTGGAAAAGCCTCTTTGTGAGATTCCACAAGTTGAAAGACTTGTAAGAACTCAAGGAGAAAGTGTTTCAATTGAAGAAATGGGTGATGATGAAGCCTCGGTTATATCTTCACATTTCATCTCATGCAATTATTCAAATAAAGGTGAGAAAGAAATCCAAATAGCCATAGCTCATCTGCAAGAAAATCGGACATGGGAGAACAAGAACACTCAAGATAAGAGTGATAATCTTGATGCAGGAGCATCCTACGTGTAAGAGCAATCTTGCATCACCCAAAAAATATTTTCTTTTTAGTCTTTTCTATTTTAATAAGGACTAGTAGACAAGGTGGTTACTATTTATGAGAACTTAATATTTATAGTATGTTTTTCATATGAACTCAAAATGTTGTTATTTTCTACATGATGGTTCATTTTAGAGTTATAAACCTACTAAAAAAATCTCATTGCTCTAGCTTAAGTATCAAAGAAGTTATTGTAGATTTTCGGTGGAAAAGTTTGCAAAAAAATCTTTAGGCTCACCATTGGAGGCCTTAGATTGATCAGATGAGGTTTGAAAACTCAACAGAATGGCATTTGTACTATTACATGCCTATATATCTAGAACTGGCAGTTTTGAAAAGTTGTTATAATAGCCAATTGGAGCAACAATTCGTGAGTTATGGTCTTTCAAAGTTGGGCTACCCAAAATATCTAAAATAATTGTCAAAGATGTATTTGGATGACTCTATATGAATTGTTAGGGTCTGTCAACCCTAGGTATTAAGTTTCAATGTCTAGAACCTTCCCAAGCGGCATAAATTTTCCTATTTAAGAAAGTTCCAAACATTGTCTAGAACAACTCTAGGTGATATTTGCAGCTTGTCTTGTAGATTATTGTAATGAAGGCACCCATGTGGGTTAGTATATTGTACTTGTGGATTATATAATTTCACATTTATGGCACAAATAAGAAGTCTATATTTTTTTCTCACATTTGTTGTTGTATCAGAGCTAGAGTTCTTAAATGTGTGGACAAATCACTAACTATGAGGTAGTTCACACTAGGACCATGGTTTGGATTGAGCTTTTAGACAAATCACAAATTGTGAGGTAGTTTGCACTAGGGTTTCAATGGAAGCACAAAAATGCCTCCACAAAGAGAGCATGGTAGAAGAGTTGTAGGTGTTACATCTGAGGATTTTTCAGCCCTCTAATCACAAATTCAAGCATTGAAAGAATAAATGTGTAGAGGAATAAATCTTACTGTAAGAGATGAAAGCAAGGATGAGGACAGAGTAGAAGAAAATGCAGAAGCGGAGGCAATTCTAAACCCAAAGGAAGAAAGGCATTTTAGGGCTATCTCCAAGATTGGAAAAAGACCTAAGTTTGAAGTTCCCACATTTTTGGGTAATCTTAACCTAGAGGAGCTAATCGATTGGATCAATGAACTAGAGGAGTACTTTGAGTATGAAGATATTGATGATCCTAATACTTCAAGTTTGCAAAGGTGAAACTGAAGGGACATGCAAAGATCTAGTGGCAAGAGGTTCAGTTAGAGTGAAATAGAAAGGGAAATGACAAAATCATTAGATGGGATTGGATAATAGCTAAACTAAAGAAACAATTCATTCCTGTGGATTATGAGCTTGATCTATTGAAGAAGATGCAAGGGATGAAGCAAGTGGAAAAATCTGTTCAATACATGCATGTCCCAATGATCACATTCTATATCATAAAGCACATGAATTTGCAACATTAAGATATCAGTCTGATCACATAACAAAAAAGGTGTTGACATATGATTGAAAATATCATTTAAGTAAAAAGATTGTTATTGTTGAAGGAGTGTTTTCAATCATTATTTTGTCACTGATGTCAAACCTGTTGCATGTTGGTAAAGAAATTGCTTATATGTTTCAAGCACTATTACTTAGTTGATTGATGAAGAGGATTTGATCAACAAGATGTAACAAAAGTACCTAGAGGAAAGGTTGAATTATGATTATGTATTGAAGTGCAAGAATCAGTTAAGACACTAATAACATAGTGTATTGATGATCTACTTGAGGTTACAAAATGATTTTCTACATTTAGAAAGTTCAAATGAAAAAGGTTGGACAAAGTTCATTTTCTAAGCTTGACCAAGTTGATAGAAGGTGTCGAGTATCGTTAGTGCAAGCTGAGCAAAAAGTTGGTTGGAGCTGAGTGAAAGCAATTTTTAGTGGATGCCGAGCAAGCTAATAGGTGTCGAGAAAGTTAGTGGATATCGAGTGATTTTTAGTATGTGCCAAGCACCAATTGATGCTGAGTGATTTTATAGTGGATATTGAATAACATAATATTTGTCGAGCATTTGTAAATTGATAATACCAAGCTACTGCATTATGAATAAGATTGAAGATTTGCTAAGTAAAAGATGACAAGTTTATTTTCTTGAAACTTTGAATCAAGAGGAAGATAATATTGATGAGCTAGAGGCACAGAATCTTATATAAACTGTTTTGGAGGTGAATTCAAATGGATTCTAGGATACATTTCTAGAGAAGAAAAGATATGAGGTAGATACATTGTATCCTACCTAATCCATTGAAAATCCTAACTTTTGAGATGGATAATGAGCAGGAAAAAGAGTTCTAATTCACTTATCTAGGGATGCCTGGTCATGAAGCAAAGGTTATGAGTTTAGAGATTTTTTGGATGCAAAAATATGACAAGGTGAAGGAAGAGGGTTTGCTTCATCAAGTGACCCAAGAGGAGAAGTTTGCAATGGTGAACTAAGTAAGAAGGCTTAATGAAGATGAATTCTTGAAGGGTGAACAAGCTGTCAAAACTGAAAAGATTGAAAGCCAAGCAAAGTTAAGGACTAAATAGTGATATGTAACTTGTAAGTAAGGTTGTAAGTCATATCAGATCAAAATCTATTGTTACTCTCTAATGATTGTATCATATTAAGGTAAATCCTTTGGAGAAAGGTTGACTTAACAATCATTGGAAATTCCTTTAATAGGGTGGCATTCCAAGTGAATGACCTAAAGCCCTCTAAAAAGGCTCACTTTTAATAGGGTGATTGAAATCTCTTAACTAGGTCACATTTAACAGTGTGTGTTGTAACTTTTAACAGGGTTGGCCTTTAATAGAGCATCACCTCATAAGAGTAAGAAAGGAGTAATATGTTACTGGTGGTTATTTCCAAATTGAGTTTTCACATTAAATCATTATGTCAAATGTGCTGATGGGTGTGTTATGTTTTATGTTTTACATTTCTACATGTTAATGTTACAATAACATATCAGTTCAATTTAACACACAATGAATGCATGCATGGTTAAGAAATTTTTATGGGTTCACTGAATTGTAAAAGTTTTATTTGGATATCTAGACCTTGAATAAGTGATTCACCCCCCCTTTCAATTATTCTAAAGAATTTCAACAAAAGGTGCCTCATAAAGTTCTTCGGTACATCTCCATTATTCCACATCTTCAATGATTATTCAAGTGCATTAGCTTGGCACAATTTATAGATTACCATGCATGCAATAAAAGTCAAGATGACATTATACAAATACTTGCAAATGATTTTGCATTTAAAGAGATAGAAGAAACATGGTCACACTTTAAAGAAAAACCTCATAATCTGAAACTTTGATTGGTAGCAGATGGTGTTAATCCATTTGGAGATATGAGATATGTTTACTCAATGTGGCCTATTTTTATTATTAACAATAACATTCCTCCTTGGATGTCCATAAAGAGGGAGCACATAATGTTGTCAATGATTGTGCCTAGTATTTTTTTATTTCATAGTTATCTAAATTAATTTATAAACAATGCATGAAAATGGTCATAATAATTATGTAATATTTATGTTCATTCAATTACTAGGTAAGTACCAAGTTAAAGATATGAACATTTATATTGAGCCCCTAATTGATGAGTTGTTGAAGTTATGGAATGACATAACTATGTATGACATCTCTAGACCAATAGGACATCGACAATTTCAATTTTATGTAATACTTGTATGGACAATACATGATGCCCATGGGCCAACTCATTTTTGTGATATGTTATATTGTTAAGATCACATATTTTTGGCCTATTATAGTGCTTACACATTACTATTGTATGCTTAAGTTGCACATGATAATTTTACATGATCCAATTGTACATGATCTTTTAGGTCTTTAGACAAAGAAAAAATTTGCATGTCCGGTTTGTGGTCCAAAGATGAAATCTTGTCATTCAAGAAGTTTAAAAAAAGTAGGTGTTCAATGAGATTAGGTACTTTCTCCACAATAGTTTTAAGTATCAAATTATCAAAAAACATATTTTTTAATGGGAAAGAAAACACATCGTCAAGGCTACGAAGAATGACACCTCATTTATGGAAGTTGGAATATGATCGACTAAATTATTGAGGTCATGTCTAGTTTGTGGCTCGAAGTTTGAAATTTATATTTTAATATTGCCTTATATTTAGTAATGATGTAATTGATGCTCATAAAGGTCATCAAGGCATCAATGACCAACTTCCTAAGAAATGAAAAGTTATCCTACTCAATTTAGTAGGTTACCATACTACAAGGATCGCTTAATGGTGCATTTGTTTGATGCTATGCATATTGAAAAGAATGTAACAAAGACACTATGGAAGATATTGGATGGAAGGCATGATAGAGAAAAAAAATATTCAAAAATTATACTGACATTCATGAATCCAATCATGCACTGAAAGATTTCATTGAATCAAATAGCAATGGAGACTACATAAATATGAGTGCCCTTTCTTGGTTGTTAACGGAGCAACAAAATGATGCAAATGTTAAAAGAAGTCATAAAATAATTTTAAAAATTCACAAAATTTACTACAAATATAAGCACTCTTGTATCAAAGAAAGGTGATTTTGGGCTAGGGTTAAAAACACATGATTGGCATACCTTCGTCAAGATAAGTCATGTTCTTTATTTACAATATATTTGTAAAATTGAATGTACTACCTATTGCATTATTTAATAATATATTGAAATGATTATTTTTTAATGTTTGTAGTATGTCCTACCTCTATCCGTCCCACACCAATTTGACAATAGTATTAAACAAGTTATATATGATCTTGGAAAATACACAAGGTTAGAAGTATTTTTTCTTAGATTTGTATAATTTTATTTGAAATCTATTGTATAATTTTGTCTGAAATCTCATTTATATGTTATTGCATGTTGAATCTCTTTTAGGTGGTTATCATCTAAAAAAATTGATTTAAAAGATATAAAATATTGGAAGAGAAAAATTTCATAGCTTATGTGGACCTGTACAAACTAGGTCAATGTGGATGGTTGAGAGGCACTTGATATTTATGAAGGGTTTGGTTCAACAAAGAGAACGCCCTGAGGGTTCTATGGTAGAGAGATATATGGTATATTGGACTATGGTGTACATTAGTGAATATCTTCCAAATTTTGTAGCAAATATCCATGTAGATCACATTTGGGATCCCAACTTTATTGACAAATTTGAAGTAGAGTACCTAACGATGAAAGGTAGATTGAGGAGAGTGAGAGGTAATTATAGGTTTTTTTTGTAGTTAATTAATTCTTATCCATCATCAATATAAGTTGTTTCTAATTGGTCTAATTGTTTTCTTTATAGTTGGTTATGAGTGTGATGCACTACATTTGTATATTACAAACAATCTTGATTGGATGATGGTATAGATTGAATAGTTTCAAGAAAATGGTCACTCATCAACATGGGATGGTGTTGCATTATTAGTTTAAAAAGTTCATCGTAATTGAGATCTCATTGTTATGTCAATGGTACTTGATATAGTATGTGGCTAAAGATATACAAAGGTGCACAAAAAATTACTAATCATGAGCCATAAGTTTAATATCAACACACAGATCGATGCAATTAATCTTGACATGTTTGAATAATTGTAGATCAAACACTACAAAGCTATGTACTACCATGGTCATAAATATTGCATAAAAAAGTTAGATGAAACAAAGAAAATGTGTGATTTCGAGATAAGTGCAGTCTTCGCCATCACCAATATTTTGTCTATAACTGACATACATTCTCAACAATCTAAAAATTGATACTATGTCATTTTGGATGATATACTTGAGTTTGACTTTACTTCATTCAAATTAGTTCTATTTATTGTCAAATGGTATAGGTTATAGATGAATCAAAATGATCCTAATAGGACTATCATTGAACATAAAAGTGAATTTATAATAATTAATACAAGGTCATTTAAGCTAGTTGGAGATGAGCCCTATGTTCTTCCAAGCCAATGCTAGCGATTCTTTTACTTTGGCATTCCACACAAACTAGGTTGGTCATTTGTTGTTAGATATATGATCCAAGAGGAAGGCCAGTAAAGTATAATGTGATGGAAGAAGAAGATACTAAAGAATCACAAGATGAAGTAAATGATGATCACAAATGATTGTTACCCAATGATGATGATGATTCTAGTTATGCCGATGATAATGGTGATGATGATGAAGATGAAAATCATGATCATGCTGATGAAGATGGTGATGATGATGGTGATGATAGTCATGATAATGGTGATGAAGATGATGATGATGGTGATGAAGATGGTGGTGGTGATGATGATGATCAAAGTGACAAGTTCGACGATGGTAATGATGAAGACATGGATGAAGATGATGATCACTAACATGATCAATGAAATGTCTATCAAGGTACGATCAATCTCAAGTATGATGGGGTCATAATTTTTATTTATATAAATTTTCTTGATTTCAATGAATGCATTATGTAATTTTTTTCTTCTATGTAATTTTTAGTTTATAGATCATTGTAAGTAGACAACTTTTCATTCATAACAATATGGGTGAATTTGATAAGCAAGGTGACCAACTTTTTCTTTCAAAACCATATGTGTGATATAAACATTAAGTATAACATGTCAAATATATTTTGAGATATGCACATTAGTTTCACCAAATTTTTGGCTAACTTAAGAGAAATGATTTACATATGCAGGCTATTCAACACCTTTGACCAAGATCTTTCACAATCACATGGATCAATAGGTATATGCCAATAGACCCTATAGATATAATTTTTTATTTGCATATCTTCTCTTACCATCAACATCAACTTTTGTCCTAGTGTGTCTCTCATTTTATGGATTGAAAGTATCACCAAATAGGTATTTGTTTGATTTGTCTTCCTTGAGTGAGGAAAATGTGATAATAGAAGACAAAAGTGAGACATCTAGTAGGTATAAAATAGGGAGATCAACTACAGGTCAAAATACTACGAGAAAATTCAACAAAAAAATGTAATTTTTTCTTACTAAGGGGGGGTCATGTTCTTATGATAATGAGAGCAAAGGTGATAGGGAGGTTCCCTTAAGGTACACACATCTTCAGAAAGAATGGGTACCCAAGGAACTACCTGCAGTTAACATTGATGTTTCTATTAATGAAAGGATATATCGCATAGCTCCATCTTTATTACATGGTTTGGGCCTATTTTCCATGGATGCCATAAAGATTTGCTACAATAAAGTTTTTAAATTGATTGAGTATGTAGGATCTTGTTACAATTACAACAAGTAGATGTGGATTGTGCAATAAAAAAAAAAAGTATGCATAGGTATGCATTGTCACCAAATTATATACAATGCAAAGAAAATGATCAAAGTAAAATTTTCACTATGTATATTGATGGAAGGCCAAAAGTAATATGGAATATTAAAAGATTTATAAATATTTCTCATCCTATGTTAACTAATAAGTTGAAAAATTGTATATTCAAGGCACGCAAGGGAAATCTTGTTTTTGTATGTGCGATAAAATCAATAAGTGCAGGGGAAGAGCTTCTGATAGATTACAATTTGGATTGTGTAGATATAAAACAATTCCCTATCATGGGACCAGTAAGTATAACATTTAAACCAATTGCCTCCAATTAATATTGACTCCAATATACAATCTACTTTATTATTAATTTTTTTTTTTAATAAATCTATTACTTTCATTTTGCCACTGATTGCTAAGAATTACTAATCTTTTACACAGGGCAACATGGATAAACTAGCTACTCCAAGAACTGTGCTTTTCGCCCCGAAGATGAATCCAAAGACTTGAATACCAACATACTAAAAATACCAGACTAGATTCCACTGTCGAAAGTAGCATGCTATGATTGTACACAATAATGATTCCATTTATGTTGAAACATTGTTGTCATGGAAGATCTTCATGTGCATCCTCATGGTGGTTGATTCTCTAAAGGGCCTCCCTAAGAATATTAAACTTGACACCTTTAATGGTTCATGGATTCAAACTCTACTCTTAATGATTTTGCTGTGGTTGGTGATGGTGCCAATAGCTCTACTCCGTCTAATGAGGCTTGCACAATAGAAGGTCTCCTACTTTCTTGCACAAACATCCCATGTACTAGATGCAAGCTCTACCCTTACCATCACTTTCCAAATCACCACAATGACACACTGGAAGAACAATTGCTATCGAAGCATACTCCCAAATGTGTTTCAATGGAGTGATAAAGAAAAGCATTGTTAGGGAGTTGCACATAGCAAACAGGCTACTGCTTCATTCCACTCTTATAGATCCAATGTCACTGATTTCATTTTAAATCCAATACTACATTCATCCTTTGTTCATTCTTGGAAATGGCTCCCTCATCAGTCGTGATCAGAAAAACAACTACTAGATGATGGCTTTCCCTTTAGATTGCTTTCCAGGAAACCATAACGACAACTACTATCAAACCATTCTACTGTTAGAATCTAAAAAGATTGATAACCCAAAAAACTAGTGCAAAGAATAGATATCTAAACTATGAATGGAAATTATACAAAATCAAAATAGAAACATAGAGTTAGTCTCTAAGAGAGTAATGCAAATGCTGGAAGAAAAATAGAATTAAGAGGATGCAAAATAAATTGATCACAAATACAAGCTAGTTAGCATGCTTATATAGACTAGGAAGAGGGAGGAGGTGGAAACATCGACCAATGAGGAGCAACCATTTATCAAACTAAAGATAGCAAAGTATCTTCCTAAGATAGCTAATGGACGCTCACATGTAGGAAGGTGACACCTTGCAACCACTTTCCTAATAAGAAATGCTTTATTTATCTAAGCAAGATTATTAAAAGTGTAGGAAAAACCTAGCAATATAGGAAAAAATAAATAACCCACTAGGAAATCAAAAAACTGCAATAACACCTGGCCATAAGTGAAGCTTAGATGGATGTAGAAATGGGTCCTAGCAAGTCAGGCTTGATGAGGTACCCATGTACATAAAATTCCCCCAAAAGAAAGAGAAGAGACCCCCAAAAATAATCAGGACTCCGAGTGAGAGGAAGAAGCTCCCCCAAAAGATTAAGCATCTCACACCCCCAGCAAAGCTTGTGAATGAAGGAACTTTCTCTCAGTGAAGGGTTTGGTGAAGATATCAGCAACCTTCTCAAAATTCAAACATTAGTGAAGGTCAATGACATGACCATGGATGAGCTCTTGGATGTAGTGCATGTGAATCTCGATGTGTTTTGTTTGTTGATGATGGACCAAATTTCATGAGATCTGAATGGCACTCTAGTTGTCACAAAATATGACTGATGGCCATTTGATCTAGATACTAGACTTAGTGAGAAGATTTTGAAGCCAAATAGCCTCAGTGGCAGCATTCACAACCCCCTAATACTTAGCCTTTGTAGAAGATAGAGTAATAGGAAACTACTTCTTGCTTGACCAACAAATAGGACCAAAACTAAGTGAGAAGCTATAACCTGAAGTAGACTTGCAATCTCGAGAATCACCTACCCAATCTGAATCTGTGTAGCCCACCAAATCAAGCTAAATACATGTTGCATAGTTAATCCCATAACTATGAGAACCCTAAATGTAGTGAAGGATCTACTTGGTTTCTTTCTAGTGCAGCTCATGAGGCTCCTGCATGAAACGAGAGACCATGCCTACAGCATATGAGAGGTCAAGTCTTAACTGATGGTTTTTGACCATTCCAAGCTTCAAAAGGAGTAACTCCCTTCAAGGCTTTGTGAGGAACACAGTTCTAGATATAACAAGCATGTTTAATGGCCTCTACCCAGTACTGTGGTGCAAGAGATCTAGAGTGAATCATATAGTTTTCCATTTCCTTTCGGATCTATTCTTCCATTCTACAACACCATTTTTTTGAGGATTGTATGGAACTAAATGTTGTAAATCAATCCCCTCTGAAGTGCAAGATCTTTCAAACCAATGGTTGACATACTCACCACCATTGTCCATGTGCAAAAGTTTGATGGCTTTCCCAGATTGCTTCTCTACAAAAGTTTTGAAGTCCTGAAAATAATCAAATACCTCTGACTTATGTTTGAGAAAGTATACACAAGTATAGCAAAAAAAGTCATCAATGAATGTGAGGACATATCAAGCCCTGCTGAAAGAAGGATGCTGAAATGGACCAGCCAAATCACTGTGAACTAACTCTAGTATATGTGAATCTCTCCATGCCTTAGTTTTGTTAAACTTTTCCTTAGGATGCTTACTAAGAATGAAACCTTAGCAAAGACCGCCTAAGAACTAAATTGGAGGCAACCTTGTGACCATGCTCTTCTTATTGAGCTTATGCAAGTAGCGAAAGTTAAGATGGCCAAACTATTCATGCCATAATTTACTCACATCATTAGAGTGAGTGAGAAAAACAATCGAAGGAGGATCAGGAACAAGGTGAGAAAACAGATAGGGTTGTGACTGATGATCTACTCTCCCAACTGCAACTGTAGAATCATTGTGCAACTTATGTATCTTCACTAAATCAAGAGTGAACTCAACCCACTTTCCTGAACTTGTGTGAATGATCTAGTATACCAATAATAGATTAGTTGAGAATAAGGGTGCACAAAGAATATAATGAAATTTTCCATCCCCCACATCAATAGACCCTCTCCCACACACCTCAACAGGAGTGTCATTACCCATCAAAATTGAAGGTATAGTACATGGCTCCAAGGATGCAAGTTCTTCCTTAGATGAAGTCATGTGGTGCAAAGCACCTAAATCAATAACCAAGTGGATGGTGAGGAAGCAACTGCAACAAGGGCCTTGTCCTTTCCTTTTCATTTGTTGTTTTCTTTTTCCTTGTTAGACCCTTCATTCAAAAAAAAATTGATAGTCTCAGGAACACTGATATTATTCTTCTCAAGAATGTGTGTTAAGTGATCAATTTTTTTCTTCAAACATTTATATTCATCATGACTAGGTCTTTTACAATAGGCACATTGGACCTTTCTTTATTAGGCTTATCGCCCTTTGAAGATGGTGTATCAATAGTTTTCTTTGAAGCAACTAGTATATGATCCTACTTCTCCTTACTATTCTTTTGTTTCTTATCCTTGCTAGATTGTTGTTACTACTTTGTCCTTTTTGTTCTTTTGTGTCTTGGTTGGTAGCCAAGGCATGTGACTTAGAGGACTTAAGAGTTCCCATTTGGATTACCTTATCATGTTCTCAAGTGAGAGTAACAACAAAATCATCTAAAGATGGCATGGTGAATTGAGTATCAAGTGCACCTTTAGTAGCATAGAAGGTAGAGACAAACACAAAATATTTTGAACTCAACTAATAGAGAATACTAAGAATCAATTGTTCATCTTGCTTGTCAATTTCACATTGTTTTAACTGCAACCTTAGTGACTTCAATTTAGTGAAGAAATCCTAGATTGTATTTAAATTGCCTAGAATTAAACCAATTAATAGATTTTCCAACATATGACCCCTCATTGAATCTTGTGTGCCAGAAAGTGTTTCTAGCTTTAACCATACTTTATTTGATGTATCCAAAGATTCAATGTGAAATAGAAAATTAGGAGAAACAGACAAACATAATATTCCATATGCCTCAACACATTTGTTAAACCACTTAGGCTTATCTTCACCTTTATCAGGTTCAGTTTCAAGTCTTATAGTTATCCTATTTAATCCATCTTTCCTTCAGTGAATTGTCATGCGTGATTTCCACTCAAAGTAATTCTATGGAGTTAGGATGGGCATATTTGTTTGATCCATGATGAAAAAATGCCAAAAAAAACCAACCATGATAACCCCCCCCCCCCTTACTCAATAAAAGAAACCCCCCTCAAAGAAATATTATTTGGCACTTTATTTTAGTGTGTTTACAACTGCCACTAGCAAGAAATACTAAATGGTCTTGATTTCAATGCATTACAAAACCCTCATGAAAAGAATATGCTGAAAGTGAAACTTGGGCACAATAATCAAGAAAAAAAAGTACCACTACAATCTACTCAAAAAATCATGCACTTTCAAAAAAAGAATCGCCTCAATACAAGGTGGTATGAGAAAGTTATGATCCTTCGAAGTTTTCAAAACAAGAACTGTGCACAATCACAATCGAGAATCTATAATTTTGGAAGAATTTATGCATGAAAATCAAAAAACAACTCCACTAGTGGATAGAGCACAAAAAAATAGCCAAGGTCATAACAAGAATTATCAAAATTGGAGTCCGTATGAGCAAGAATGAGACATTTAAAAATTGCATTCAAATCTGCAACTGCCAATGGAGAGGGGTGTGACTGTATCTTTCTGTACTCAATTCTAAAAAATATACAGCATGCATACAAAAACTAAAAGATACCTGGATAGTTTTTCGGTGTTGTGAACAAAACCTAGAAAGAATTTTTCTTGCTAATGTACAAAAGATGTAGTTGTAGTGTAAATCATACACCTTTAACAATAAAAAATGGCTCCAAAAACCAAGAAACAACCCTAGCAAACAAATGATGACATGAAAATGTTGAATTAGCTTCCTAAGTCCATTAATGGCATGCTAGAACTTGTAATACTGATTGAAAACTTCAAATATGCACGTTGGTTGTCAAATTTGAGATTGAAATCCCAACAATTAAAAATATTTTTGTCAAAACTTTTTTGATTCTCAAGATCATCCAAAGATGCAAGAAAAGAGAATACTTCATTTTTCAAAAAAGTACAATAAGATTTATTAGCCCCCCTCCCCCTCGAATCTCTCAAATAAGGAAACTAAAATCTACTCTTGCACATAAAAAGCTCTGATACCATGTTAGAATATGAAAAGATCGATAAGCTAGAAAACTAGTGCAAAGAATAGATATCTAAACTTTGAATGCAGATGATACAAAATTAAAATAGCAACATAGAGTTAGTCTCCAAGAGAGTAATGCAATGCTAGAAGCAAAATAGCACTAACAGGATGCAAAAGAAATCAATCACAAATACAAGCCAAGTAGCATGCTTATATAGACTAGGAAGAGGAAGGAGGTGGCAACACTGACCAATGAGGAGCAACTATTTATTGGACCAAAGATAGCATATTATCTTCCTTAGATAGCTAATAGATGCTCACATGTAGGAAGGTAACACATCGCAACCACTTTCCAAATAAGACATGCTTTATTAACCTAAGCAAGATTTTTAAAAGTGTAGGAAAAACCTAGCAATATGCAAAAAAAAAAATAACCCACTAGGAAATTAAAAAACTACACTAACATCTACAAATTGTGCTAATGAAATTGCATAGAGACAACTTTGGGGAGCCCTTGCATAGCAATCAAGATGCTTCACGACCCTCCAATAGAAAGGATGCTAATGCCAATATTTGAAATTCAAAAAATGTGTCTTTCTTGAACACCAACATTGATTCTATTGGAGGCTCGCTGGGAACTTTTATTATCAAATCTCCCATTGGCGATGATAGGTTCATAACAAATTTCTAGAGGGCCAAGTAGCCACCTAATGCTAGGCAAGGGCTCACCATTAGATCAACTTCAAAATCGCTGAACAAACGTGCTACACAATGGCAACTACTACCAAGCCTCTTCTGAAATTGCACTAGTCCAAGAAGATGATCTAAGAGAGAGTCAACGGGTAGGCATTTGTTGGGGGATTCACCTACTTTTTCTTTTTTTTAAACCTCAAAGTTTGGTTGGAATTTCAACCATCTCCTCATGATTTTCCACCAACAATTGGTCAAAATTTTGACCAATCTTTTGGTCATGACCATGACATCATGGTCATGGATTGGGCCAAAATTGGTCAAAATTTTGACCAATTCTTGAAAGTTTTCCATCAAGCATTGGTCAAAATTTCTACCAACCCGTTGGCTATGACCATGGCATCCTGGTCGTGGGATGGGCTAGAATTGGTCAAAATTTTGACCAATTCTTGAAAGTTTTCCACCAAGAATTGGTCAAAATTTCTACCAAGTTGAAATTTTTCTACCAAAATTTGGTCAAAATTTCTACCAATTCTTGAAAGTTTTCAACCAAAAATTGGTGGAAAATTTGACCAATTCTTGAAATTTTTCTACCAATATTTGGTCAAAATCTCCACCAATTCTAGAAAGTTTTCGACCAATATTTGGTCAAAATTTTGACCAATTTGTGAAATTTTTCTACCAATATTTGGTCAAAATTTCAAACAATTCTAGAAAGTTTTCGACCAAATATGGCAAATTAGAGAAAAGACTTTTTGACCAATGTATTTTTTAAAATGTTGACCAACCTGCAAGTTGGTCAATATTTTCACGAGAAAAATAACAATGAACTACTTGGTCAAAATTTTGACCAACTTGGGTCGAAATTTCAACTAAAATTTGTTCAAAATTGAGTCCAAATTTACTAGTGAATAGATAAGCTACTAATTCAAACCACTTGTTTAACTTTATTTCCAAAAATATTAAGCAAACAATATTGTAATCATATATAGTCTACATTCACCTTACAATATCTCTACTTTTTTGTTGTATTCTCATACTCACTTCTCTTCTCCTTCAACATATGCTCACAAATTTTCCACTTAATCTCAACCCTTCATTCAAATTACAAACTTGTCACACTTATACCTTATTCAATTCATATATCTATATGTCTTTAACATGTTTGTAAGCACTACATTGATTGTCATTAGGTCTTCTTGTGTAATTTCCTAATAGTCAAAACGTGTTTGATTTGCACTTGGTTCTTCTCGAATCTTCTTACCTATCTAGCCTCTATCTTCTAGCTGTAGTATTTAGATTAATCCATTTAGAAAATTCATCATCAATTCTTTTTCTTTGACCATATTGATCATACCAATTATCTAGTCATCCTTCTATCACATGTAATCCCATGAACATATTACATAATCATGTTCTAACACATAGATAATTACTTTCCTCTCATTATTACAAGTTTCTATCACATGCATCATCCATATAGATATTGTAGAATATACTCCTATGATTGCTCCTTTAGATTTATTATATCTTGTGTCTTTTCCCTGATACACCAGTTGTGACTAAGTGTCACCAATAATCTACTCTTAGTGTCACATATTATTAGTTGTTTACTTTCATTGGTCAAATGCACCTTCACTTTTGAATATGTATTGGTGCAAGATATTAATTTTTGCCATCCTTATTAAATTTTCTTAGTGTCTAAAAAGTAAAATGGCTCTTTATCTTAGTAGAAAATATACGGATCAATCCCCAAACATAACTCTTTCACAAGAGTATGGTGTGAGATAGGGACTCGCTTTGATATGTTTGATATGATGTAGAGATTGCTTGGTTTAGTCTTGCTGTGCATGTTATTTGCTTTTTTGGATCAACCAAGACACTTCAAGTAAGTATGGCTAATTCTACTAATAGTTAGTTGTCCTATTGATTCATTTCATTGATTGTTTGGCCAAGTGGGCTTCTAATCAATGCTTGTTTGGAATATTGTGGAGAAGGGGCAATCAGCTCTTGCAATGGCTCATATTTTAGATCATTTAGTGGATAGTGATGCTCTTTTGTGAGATGCTTGTCCTTCTTTGTATCTTTCTTGATGGAATGAATTATTAATCCCCTTTTTAGTTTAACAGAAAGGCAAATAAAAAAGACAAACTAAAATTCATAGTTCTCTTCATTGTGTTCCAAAAAACTACTAAGTTCTTATTTAGTGATTATAAGTTGTAAAGATAATTGTTTCACTTGAAAATAATAGAAAAATATTTAGAACAATTAATTGTTGATTTGATTCATTTTATCATTATTTTGTTTTTATATGCTAGAAAATTGTGTATGATGAAAAGACTATATTTTGTATTTACAGTTAATTCTTTTACTATTGAGTCTTATGATTATAAAAATTATGTTTTTTTCAGTAAGATTTATTATAGCTACTTATTAAAACAATAATTTAATTAAACGAAAAACAATTCTACAATAGTCCAAATAAAAGAAAAACAGTTGTGCAACAAGAAATCCCTGCAAATTAGATTGAAGTCCAACAAAATAATGAAATAGATATCGCATTGCTATTTTCTGTTAAAATTTAAAAGATCTCTAATAAAATAAGAATTGAGATTCAACATTCCATATAGAGAAAAAAACAAATGAGCATCTCCACGCTTCTATTTATGGGGCAAACAGATTATTTTCTTGATACACATTATAAATCAGAGCGTATTGCTTAAAACAAAATGCAAATTTGAGCATCGCAGTAGCAATATAAGGATAACATTGGTAAAACAAAATATATATTACATCAAACCACTTACAAACTCAAGTTCAGATATCAGAAAGAAAACAAAGATAAATCTGACTAGACTGGAGCATTGGCATTCTGTCAATCCCCTCAACCTCTACCCATTGAGATCTAACAAGACGTCTACACACTATACATGGAAGTGAAACTCAAAAGAATCGACCCAATAATGAACACATCTTGTTTCCAAGATAGACTGAATACACCGTTTGTTTGTTCATTAAGCCCCTGGAACAAACTTGGTGGCATATTCCCATGCATTGTTAGCAACGGGGTTATCAAGGTGATCCAAGAGATTCTCCAAGGGTCCCTTCCCAGTGACAATGGCCTGCACAAAGAATCCAAACATGGAAAACATGGCGAGCCTTCCATTCTTGATTTCCTTAACCTTGAGCTCAGCAAATGTCTCTGGATCATCAGCCAGGCCCAAGGGATCAAAGTACTTTCCACCAGGGTACAAATCCCCGCCCTCGCCCACATCAGGCAAGCCATTTATTCTGAATCCCTCAACCAATCCCATTAAAACCACCTGAAATCCTAACACTGCAAGGATGCTCTGAGCATGGACCAAATTAGGGTTTCCCAGGTAGTCAAGACCACCTTCAGAAAATATTTGAGCACCGGCCTTGAACCACACTGGCTCCTTGAAATCCACCCTCACCCACTTCTCTAAAACCTCAGGAGTGATGCATCCCAGGGCTCCTAGCATTGCCCATCTCCCATGAATTACCTGCATTTTAACAATGATCATTATGAACAAGACTTGCATGTTCCCCACATTGGGCGCACACACTTCCAGATATGGAGATGACAACTTTTGAGCAAAATTTATTACAAATCGCTTTTTTATATAAATGTTTCATGCAATTCTATATAAATAATAATATGGAAGAATTTGTCTTATGTTTCTAAAATTCAATTAATGTTTAAAATCAGAATTTGTGATCTATTATTTGAACAAGAGAGCTTAAGAATATGAAAAATTATCAAATTACCGATCTAAAACAAGCTCCTCAGAAATTCAGAAACATAACACAGACAAAATCTACTAACACTCAATATTTCAGCTCATTATTGTATGATCCATCTGATAATAGATTTTAGATAAGAAAAAATAAATCATAAAATATAATATAATCTCTATTAATGAACATTTTTTTACAATTTATTCCCCAAAGAATCGTCGAACCTAATATAGTATTAAAGATAATGGGGTTAAGGCAGTATACCTCTAGAGCCCTGTTTTTAGCAAAGGCCTCGGGATCAGCAGAGAGGCCAGCAGTATCCCAACCATAGTCTCCAGGGAATTCCCCATTCAGATACGAAGGTGTCTGTGAAGAGAATGGTCCCAAGTACTTCACCCGGTCTGGTCCATACCACAAGTCATTTGACTGCACCTCGCAGACATTATACATAACTCTCCATTAACATTATCGAGAAAAAAACCAAACAGAAAAAACCCACAAAGTATTTTGATAAGCATCAGCCAGGAACTAATCAATGAAATGATCAGATTATGAGTTGCTTACCGTTGCATAAATGGGTTTAGCAATGGTAAAGGATACTCTGTTTCTGGAAGCATTGTTGAAGCTCTTTGAAGGAGCAACGAATGCAGATTTGGTAATGGTTGCTGTTGATCCAGCTGTAATTGTTGCAGCCATTTTTCTTATAGAGAGGGAAAATGTTTGCTTGATTGACCGTGGGCTTTCTTTTAAATCCTCACCTGAGCACTTCAATGAAAATTTAGATGTATTTGTTTATACAAACTAGGAGATCTGATGATATGAATGCGAGGAAGTATAGAGACTGCCATTGGATGCAACATTGCAATAAATCTTAAATGAATGGTGGAGATTTAATGTGTCTGATTCTCCTGATTTCTTTATCCAGAACCTCAACCACAAAGTGTTCATTATTTTGTCCACCGTGCAATCAAAATTTAATTTGGTATTTGTGGTTATTCGTTTATTTTCGGGAGTCTGCTTTTGAAATTAATTTTGTAAGTTTTAAAAATAAATCATATTGTTTTCACAGTGGAATGAAGGATAACATTATTGTATTTGAAGCATGTAAATTTAAATGTTAAAATATAAAAATGTTGATTGATTTAATGCTTTGATATTAATGAATTCAGGTGAATGCTAATTAAGATAAACTAGCTTATATATATTATATAATATATATTGGAAGTGAGAGTTATCGAGGTTTTAATTTTTAATTTTATTTATAATGTTATTAAATTAAAGTTTCAAGAACTCTTTTCTATTAATATATATTATATAATTAAATATAATTTATTTTATGATTGTGTTTATAATTTTGTGTTCGTAAAACATTTCTTATAGTAACAATTGAATTTGGTTGAAAGTTCAAATATGTTTAGGGTAAAATTGTGCTAGGTATAGGGGATAATTTGATTTACTAGTAAAATCAACTTCTACATGAGTTGAGGATTTTGATTCTATTTTGTTTAAGTTGTTCATTCAACTTGATATAGGTTAATGGTTCAATTTACGTAAACATGTGTAAAATTACATTTAAGTATAGGGGATTTGATTTACTATTGTTGGTTAACAGTTTGTCTTCCTTAATATTTTGTACCTTGACTCTTTATTTGCCCTATGGCTTATGGAAAACACAAAGTTAACAATAGAATGGGTCAATGTAGTAATCTATTCAAAGACTCCTAATTGAAAGTTAACAATAGAATGGGTTAATGTAGTCATCTATTCAAAGACCCTTGAGTTGAATTTTGATTCTATTTTTTTTAAGTTGTTAATTCAACTTGATATAGGTCAATGGTTCCATTAACTATAGGGCATTAATTTGGTTATGCTCCTTTTAGATTGGGTTTAGAAACAAAGTGATTGTGCAAATAGGTTGGATTTTTGCTCTAGGACTAAGGCACGGTCCAATATAATTTACCTTTGGATTATCTTCAATGTTTAATTAAAGTGATTTAGAATTGTTTTTACACATCATTTCTCATTTAAATAAAGGGGTAGAGTTATAAGTAAGATTAGATATCACTTTTTAAAATTATAGGTTCATAAAGTGATTTTATTTTCCTAAGTTATTTGAAATTTAACCACTCTTACTCTTATTTATAGTGTTAAAGTAGAATTGGTATTATACTCTAAATTAGCACCGACATTGACATGAGGTTAATGTAAGAACTTCATACTTTTAGATAAGTTGTTAAGTGTTGTATTGTTTTAAGGTACAATTAACAAACATTAGTATAAATGGATCTTTCAAATGTAAATATCATAGCTAATATTGAATTTAGTAATTTAAAAGTAATGAATCATGAATTTAACATTTTTCACAAAATTGATTGATCAATTTTATGTTTTACAATAAAACATATTTTTATCATCAAATAAGGTTAAAACATTTGAAATTGATGATAACAAATTTTATTATTTGTCAAAATATAGTGCATCAATTTATCTCTAAAGATTTTAATCTATTTTTTTGATCTTTCAACTTTGCAAGTTGTTTGTCCTTATTCATTTTTTCATGTCAATCATATGTGAAGGGTGGCATTATTCTTAGTCCTTCAAAAGACTTTACATGAGATATGACAACAAATGGCATTCATGCTCTTTCAGTTGGTCTTAAATATCAATAGTGGCTTTTTCAAGTGTCAAACCTTGTGATTTGTGTATTATCAAGGCCCAAGGCAATCTTAATGGTATTTGTATTGTAGAACCTCTTTGTCTTGCACTAATAGGAACTGTTTGTGGATTTTGTTCATCAAATGGTAATCTAGAATAACTATCAAACTTAACCATTAAATATGCTAGTAGTTCTGGTGGTATACTTCCAGTTTTGTAGACAATATTTTGAATATAACCTAAAGCACCATTTACAAGGCCAACTTCTATCAAAAGATTTGATGTCAACATCACTCTTGCATTCTTATTGATCAATAATTCCATGTTGAGCTCATCATAAGAACTTCCCTCAAATAAATAAGTATTTCCAACTTTTGTGGAAATACTGCGTGCAATGGGTTGTTTAAGACTATAATTTCTTCATGTTATGATTTTGACCATTATCATTTAGAGAACAAATGAATATTTTTGTCAAAATCTTCATTAATTTCTATGGAAATATTTATTTTTATTCTTGACATTAGCAATTTCTAGTCATCAATTCTAGGCTCTGCTTCTCTAAAATTGCTTTTGTTTAATATCTTCTCCAACTTATCTAAATATTTGGAAGGTTACCACAATTTTGAATTTTTTCCATAATATATTTTCCCGACTATTGCTTGCATATGTTGGTCTATCTCTTACTAAAGACAGTTGACCTAAATCTCAAATTAAAATCATAGAAATTATTGTAGTCACATAAACTAAATTAAATATTATATAAAAAATTATTGTATTTAAATCTCATTTATTATAATATACTTTTTTACAAAAACTAATTGCAATTGTACATGTACCTCCAAAGTTTATATTTCCATTTTGTGGAAAGGCTTGACAAAGTTGAGAATCTATGTTCTCTAAAGGTTTCTCTCCAATTAAGCTCATTTCATCAATCAATATATATTTGATGTATGTCATTTCTTCTTGAAAACTTGTGAGTCATGTTCCATCAAGTTGATTAAAATCTTTTGTTACAATTCTTAACTTAGAATGAATTGTAGAGGCTCCTATTTTTAATGTTGCAACTCCAATTGGTGCAAGTAATAGAGGGGAAGATTTATTAGGAATTGTATTTTTTTGAAGACCTTCGAAGTTTGCATGAATGAGATATGACTTTCATGTTCCTTCTGTTCCTTGAATTATCATAAACAATGGTAACTCATTTTGATTATTTTGATGGTGTGACATGATTATATTTATTTCCTTTTGTTGTTTATCACTTGAACTTGCAAAGTTGATATCTTGTGTTATATCATCCTTTTTAAGGCATCCATTTTCTCGGATCATAAATTTATAAAATTGATTTCTTGAGATGTGTAGTCATCACCTATATATTCATTAGACCAAATTGTCTTCCTATCAATATCCCTTCTTCCCAACATATCTATATCTGAAATTTGCATTATTTGGCCATGATGTAGTCTATATATGATTTCCCATTCATACTATATAGTGTTTCCTTGTAATATTTAGTTGTTTTCATTTTCCGAGTCACTAAATTTTTTATTATTTTCTAAAGTTGTTGTTTGTTCAACATGCCAAGGGTTATAATCTAATGACTCCCAATTTGATTTTATAGAATCATTGGTATCACCAATATCTCTCTCTATGTTACGAATGTAATAGTTACAAATATGATGGAAAAGAATGGAACCTTAACTAAAGAGGTCATAAATCTTAAGAGAGAACAAGAAGTCCAATCAGTATTACTATGTAAGTTGGCCAAGTAGAAAAAGAAAGCTAAAGAGGACAGAGTCATGATTGAAGATGACAGAAGGATTTTGACCAATAGACTAGAAGAGAAAACATCAGAGGTAAGTAAGATTGCTAACATGCAATAGAAAAATTGAGTCAAATGATGATTTCAAATCATAAATTGAATGCAAAGGATACTAAAATCACAACACTAAAGTTGTAGAATGAACAACTAAGAAATGATTTGAAAAGAGAAAAAGAGTTACTAAAAGTTTCAACAAACCTAGTGAAGCTATCAAGTACTTTAAGCAATTGATGAGATGATCTCCAAGATCCAACAATGACACTTCTAGATTGGGTTATAGTAGTATTGAAGAAGGAGAAGCTTACAAAAGTGGTGAAGAAAGAAGTAACAAAGTTAAGAACTCCAAAAATTCTTGTCATAATCATGGTAAGATAGGTCATACTACCAATGTTTGTAGAAGCAAGACAACAAATCAAAATCCTAAGCAAAAATCCATGGGTCATTGCCACCAATGTAACAAATAAGGACATCAGAGATGTGAATGCAAAAAAAAGACCATAAGCACACAAAGATTTGAAGGATATTGCTATAACTATCAGAAGTATGGACATAAAGCATATGAGTGTAGACCCAAGCCTAAATGGTCATCAAACAAGAAGAAAAAGGTAAAGAGAAATGAAAACTCTTATAATTGGGATTATAATAATAGGTATATTTGTCATTATTGTCAAGAGTATGGAAATGTTGCTGAAAATTGCATAAGAACACACTTCAAAAGTGACTACAAAATATGGTTGAATCAAACTACTTGTTTTTGTTGTTTAAAGACTGGTCATCTAAGTAGGAATTGTCAAACAAAGTCAAAGGCACCAAGTAGTGAGTTCAATAAAGGAAAAGGAAAGGCAAATGTTGAAAATGTCAAAGATGAGATGAATAAGACATGGAAGAGAAAGGAAGATTGTAGAACATCAAGTTTAGATGGGATCACTTCACCTAATGGGTCAAGTGATCACACCACCTCCAATTAAGTAATCAAGAGGTATGTGTGGGATTGATATTAAAAAGACATACTATACATTAGTTCCAAGGATTTTGTTCTAAAAAGATTATATATGCATGAAGACAAATGCAAAGTATTGTTATGAATCTAGAAGAAATCTTTAAGTTTTGTCAATTTTCATGTTATTGTCGAGCATGAAAAATTTTGCTATAGTTGTCGAGTGAAATGTTAGTTGATGTCAAGCTATCAAAGGTGATAGTTTTGACTGAGTGGATAGTGGTTGTTGAGCATAAAGGAAACTTCATGGAAGCTGAGTGAGTTGAAATTTCTATTAAAGTCGAGCTTATAGTTGTGTAAGTACTGAGCATTAAATGTGAGGTTTTAAGGTCTATTTAATCAATTTCTACTCATTTGACATCATTTGAATTTGAAGAGGAGCATAAAGAGTGAAAGGAAAATTGAAGAGATCATTCCAAGCATTTGCAAATAGGATTCAACAATTGTTCGACACCATCTCAATAGATTTACAAAGGTATTTATTGTGTGCCAAGCTACATAGTTTGAATTTTTGCAAACCCTAGGTTCTCATAATAGTGTCTAGTTCTTCAGAAACTAAGGTTAAAGAGGGAAATGAAGTTTTGAATATATAATTGATAAGCAATGAGATAAGAAAACCAAATTTTAGAGCTATTCCTAATATTGCTTACAAACAAGATCCATCTAGTGCATTATCAATGATACCACCTTGAGTTTTAATGATTCAAGATGTGAGATGTTGCTACACATGAAAAGTGGGTAGCATAAGTGACATGGAGATTAGGCAAACCTATGGGAAACTATGTGAAAATGGAGCATTGAAATATGAATTCAAAATTATAGAGACAAAAAGGTTAATCCGTGCCCTAGCTTTCCCCAACGTTTTCAATATTGAATGGATAAAGATAGTTTTGAGTAGAATTCATGATAATTTGATATGGTTGGATAATGGACTAGTGAAAATCATGAAGAAGATTGTACATAGAGTAACAGGGTATCTAACCCTAGATCAACCTAAAAGTATGAGGAGTAAAGAAAAAGAAGTTATTGAGAAGAATGTAAGGGCAATGTGGAACAAAAGAGGAATGACAATTGACACTATCTTAGATCCCCTAATTGCTCTTGCAAAGAGGATTATAGCACATAGATTATATCAATCCAGTAGACTGAACAATGTTCCATGTATTTTTATTGACATGGGCTACAAAATAGTTAAGAAGGATCATACCTATGACCTTGTCGAGTTGCAAATGCAACAATTGTCAGAAAAATTGGGAGTAATAAGGCAGACCAAGAGTACATAATAAAAATCTGGGTCAATTCTTGTATGTCTATTCTTCTATGTATAGAATAAATTCCCTACTTTTAGTAAAGTTGCATGGAAAAAAATAGAACTATTGCAGTGAAAATAGGTGAATTTATTAAGCAACTTGGAGAGAATTTTGAGTTTGTAATGACTAGCTACTTTGAATATTTCAATAATTAAATGAAGAAAAGACTGAGAATACAAGTCTCACTAGTTGAGAAAAATTTGAATGATGTTTTCTTTTTAGTTGACATTGATTTTACATATGTTCAAGCTATTGTTCCAAGGGTAAGGTGGTTAAGGCTACTAGGCTATGAGATCAATGTGGATGAAGCCTCTATAGCTATTAAAACATTACTTGTAGAAGAAGTAGATACTAAGGCTATTGCCTTTGGAAATTATGATGTGGCTAAATATAAGATAAAAATGAATTTAAAGACTTCCTTAGTCATAAGAAAGAAAAAAAATATTGTCAAGAAGCTTAGGGAGAATTTTGGTGAAGGATTTGAGGAAAATGATGAAGAAGAAGAAGATATTCTTGCTCAAGTACCATTGGCCTTAACTCAAGGTGAAGGGGAAGATCAAGTAGAAGAGGTAGAAATTGAAGAAGGTGTTGAGGAAGAAGAAGCCAGTGAAGCACCTGAGAAAAAGAAGAGGAAAGATAAATCCCCAATAGTTAGCAAGCCACAGAAGGTTGTAAAACCTAAGTTTTCAGTTCAAGCAACTCAAACCAGCACAAGAGCTATTACCAAAAAGGCTCAAGAAAAAGATAAGCCAAAAGAGAAGAGGGCCAAATAAACTAGTAAAGAATAGGAGTATGAGAAGAGACTGAAGAGAAAGTATATAGCTCCAGTTGAATCTAATGAAGACAAGACAAAATCTTATGACAAAAACTAATTCAAAGTGGTAAGTCGCTATCTTTCCTTAGATTTAGACATATATGTGAGAACATAAAGAATAATGTTGATTTATCTAGTATCACACATATTAAGTTTGATAAACTTGGAAAAGTTGAGATGAACGAAGTAGAGGAGTCAATATATTCCATGATGGAAACATTTAAACAAACTCCAATTGATATTTCCAACTCATTACCAAAAGATCTATATGAAAGAGTTGAGAAAAAGTGGCAATATAGTCTTAATATAGAAAGACAAATTAGAGAGACTACACTTACACAAGTAATGCCAGAATTAGATAGGGAAACAATGGAAAAGGTAATAAAGAAGCACACTAGGAAATTTGCACCTAAATATAGGGCATTCAACATATTGCAGAATAATATTGAGCATGTTGTACAAAAGACTACATTGTTGTGGAAGTCACTATACGGTTTGACAGCACCCAAGGAAATAGAGTAGACACCTATTGAGGTAGGTGAAGAAAAAGATGACCAACAAGTAACTGAGATTACCATAGTTGACACTAAGATAATTGCACATGAGGCACTAAGACACATAAAGACACATAGGCACTGGCTGAGGATGAGCAACAGATAGAATAGAGTGTACTAGATATACTAGTGATGAGTGTCAGTCCTCAACATGAGTTGAATAAAGACACATATACTATAAAGATTAAGGATGTTTATGATACTATCACTCAAAACATCCACCCCCTTATAGAGGAAGACTTGAAGTGGATACTGATAGAATCCATTACCTAGGCCAAACTTTGTGAAAATCTTGTACTAGTGATTATTGATGAGATTGATAAGGAAGACAAGGCATCTGTAGGGGAGGAATTTTAAACATAAGAGATAGCTACAACCCCTCTTGAATTCACCCTAATACAACGAACATTACCCCTTGTAGTATATGAAAGGAAAGAACCATCTATGGCTCATATCAAAAAATTGGTACACACTATGTCTATACCAAAAGGGTCTATAGATGCATAGGAAACAATACAAGTTCCAACAGGTCAGGTAGATACTCCTGCAACTACAACAGAAGATCTAGGTTTAACTAAGAATGTAGAGAAAGAAAAGGATAGGAATGAAGAGATAGATTTGACTATGAAGTTCCTGAGGAACAAATAGCAATACAAACACTGGTGACTTTCCAAAAACTACTACTCCTAGTCAATCTCTTTATAGGCAGAGTATGAAAGCTATCCCTTTAAAATCATCAAGGTTGGGTCCAAGCACATCCAAGGTAGATGAAGTTACACCATTTTTTGATGTGAACTTGGATGAAGTGATTGAGTTTCCCAAGTTTTAATTTGTGACTATCACTATTGAATAGATGAGCATACTCTAGGATACTCTTGCAAAGAAGAAAAACCAAGAACTACTCAGATAGGAGCATAGGCAAAAGCAAGCTTTGCTAGATATCAAGGAATTTTTTCTTGATGAATTTAGCATACCAACACGAGAAGAAACAGAGCCTATCATAGAGTAGCTAACTATCTTAGTTGAGAAGGTAAATGACACAGACCTGGATTCAAATGTGAAATTACTTGAATGGTTTGAAAGAAAGTTTTAGAATAAGGTCAATGAAAAGATATCAAGTGCTATTGCACTATCATTGGCTGAGTTAGCAACCAAAATTGACCATGTGAAGAAGGTACTAGAGAAAATTTTCTCTTTATACACCAAATTATGCAATCCAACACTCTTCACATAGGATATCAGGAGCCACATAATGAGTTTGGAGAGTCATATGTAGTCAAAATATAGTACATCAACATATCTCTAAATATTTTAATCTATTTTCTTTATCTTTTAGCTTTGCAAGTTGTTTGCCCTTCTTCATTTTTTCATGTCAATCATATGTGAAGGGTGACATTATTCTTAGTCCTTCAAAAGACTTTACATGAGATATGGCAACAAATGCCATTCATGTTATTTTGGTTGGTCCTATATCAATAGTGGCTTTTTCAAGTGTCATACCTTGTGCTTTGTGTATTGTCAAGGCCCAAGCCAATCTTAATGGTATTTGTATTGTATAACCTCTTTGTCTTGTACTAATAGGAATTGTTTGTGGATTGTGTTCATCAAATGGTAATCCAGAATAACTATCAAACTTAACCATTACATATGTTGGTAGTTCTCGTGTGCTTCCAGGTTTGTAGACAATATTCTGAATATAACCTAAAGCACCATTTACAATACTTGCTTCTATCCAAAGATTTAATGTTAACATCACTATTGCATTGTTATTGATCAATAATTCCATGTTGAGCTCATCATGAGAACTTCCCTCAAATAAATTAGTATTTCCAACTTTTGTGGCAATACTACGTGCAATGGGTTGTTTAGGACTATATAATTTCTTCATATTATGATTTTGAACATTATCATTTAGAGAACAAATGAATATTTTTGTCAAAACTTCATTAATTTTTGTAGAAATATTTGTTTTTGTTCTTGACATTGGCGATTTCCAGTCATCAATTCTAGGCTCTGCTTCTTTGAAATTGCTTTTGTTTAATATCTTCTCCAACTTGTCTAAGGTTACCACCATTTTGAATTTTTCCCATAATATCTTTTCTTGAATATTTCTTGCATATGCTAGCCTGTCTCTTACTAGAGACAGTCAACCCATGTCTCAAACTAAAATCATAGGAATTCTTGCGATCACATAAACTAAATTAAATATTATATATAAAAATTATTAAAAAATTAATTATAATATTTTTTTTACAAAAACTAATTAGAATTGTATAGGTACCTCCAAAGTTTATATTTCCATTTTGCAGAAAGGCTTGATGAAGTCGAGAATCTATGTTCTTTAGAGGTTTCTCTCCAATAAAGCTCATTTCATCAATTGATATATATTTGATGTGTGTCATTTCTCATTGAAAACTTGCGGGTCATGTTCCATCAAGTTGATTAAAATATTTTATTAGAATTCTTAACTTAGAATGAATTGTAGAGGCTTCTATGTTGAATGTTGCAACTCTAGTTGGTGTAAGTAATAAAGGGGGAGATTTATTAGGAATTGTATTTTTTTGAAGACCTTCACTGATTGCATGAATGTGATATGTCTTTCATGTTCCTTCTATTCCTTGAATTATCATAAACAATGGTAACTCATTTTGATTATTTTAATGATGTGACATGATTATATTTATTTCTTTTTGTTGTTTATAACTCAAACTTGCAAAGTTGATATATTGTGCTATATCATCTTTTTTAAGGCATCCATTTTCTCGCATCATATTTATAAAATTGATTGCTTGAGATATGTAGTCATCATCTATGTATTCATTAGACTAGACTATCTTCCTATCAATATACCTTCTTCCCAACATATCTATCTTTGAAACTTGTATTATTTGGCCATGATGTAGTCTAGATATGATTCCCCATTCATACTCTATAGTATTTCCTTGTAATATTTTAATTGTTTTCACTTTTTGAGTCACTAATATTTTCATTATTTTCTAAAGTTGTTATTTTTTCAACATGCCAAGGGTTCTAATTTAATGACTCCTAGTTTGATTTTATAGAATCATATCTCTCTCTATGTTACGAATGTAGAGAAAAAGTTTAGAGAAATAGAAATCAACATGTTTTCTTATTCACGTGAAGGGATATATAAGAACCTTGGAAAAACTCTAACAATGGTTTCTTTTTTCCTTGGCACCCATTTTTTATTTCTTCTTCATCTAGGATTATATATCCATCATCCAGCTACATCTATGAGTGTGACAGCTTCCATAGAAAATGGCCTTATTCTATATCCATCAATAATTGATTTTGTTTGTTCCTCATTGTACATATCAACACAAATAACTATAGGTTTGCATATGGGTAAGTGCACAAAGTTGTGGTGCCAAAAGGGGGGTATAAGTGGACACCTTTTTCTTGAAATTTACAAATTTTGAACTTCAACAAGAATTTGAAGATAGTTACACTCAAAATTTTTAGATATGACAAAAAAAAAAGTCATAGTCCTTTGAATCTAGTTTCTAAACTACTAATTTTTTTTCAAAATGGTTTAGTTTTAGGTCCTCAAAAAAGGGGGCCACAAAAAGTGGTACTATTTATTCCAAAAAAACATAACACGGTACAAAGTGTGGCCCCCCTAAAATTTTAACTTTTTTTTTGAAATTTTTTAATCGCTCTGGTCGAAAGTTACTTAACACTATGTAGTTTATACCAAATTTTTCGAGTAATTTTATAATGTCTATTTTTTTTTTAATGAATTTTTTAACTAGACACATCCCAAAAACATGAAATATCTATGTGCTCCCCCTAGAAATAATTGAAAACTAATCTAAAATCAAAACTTTTCTTTTTCAAAGTGTATAGAATGGAGTCTAGTTCCTAAAAAACTAAGTTGTTACAAAATTTGATGAACGAGCTAAAATCTATAGCCCAATTAGTATGTGGTGGTTTTTGAGAAAAAATGAACATACATTCAAAAGAAATTATAGATGAAAGTCTTGAAATAGTTCAAATTAAAAATAAATTATATGGTTAGATAGCTAACACAAAGACCTATAATGTTATGTAACCTGATCTTATCGATACCCAACCACAAGAAATCTTGAAGGGGAGCACAGAAGAAAAAACAATCATTTTTTTTATGTTTGCTGGAAAACATGTCTCAAGCCTGTTCATCAAATCCAAACCTTTGGGTTTGATTAAGGTTTAAATAGTGCGTGCACACTATAGTGTGCGCGCGCTATTTAAACCTCAGTACTAAATAGCGCGTGCACGCTATAGGGTGCACGCACTATTAAGATGTAAGTTGCAAAAGAGAACTAGGTGGGGGGGGATAGGGGAATGGCTATGTGTGTGCATGAAAGAGATAGAGAGAAAGTAGGGGATAGGAGAGGGGAGAGAGTACAGGATGGGAGAGAGAAAGTGAAAAAAAGTAGGGATGGCAAAGAGAGTATAGGATGAGAGAGAGAGAGAGAGTAGGGGTGGCAAAGAGAGGAAGTGTGAGAGAGAGTAGGGGTGGAAAAGAGAGAGTGCGGGATGGGGGAAAGAGATTTAAAGTAGGGGATGGGAGAGAGAGGAAGTGTGAGAGAGAGTACAGGTTGGGAGAGAGAGATTAAGAGTAGGGAATGGGGGAGAGAGAGAGTAGGTGATGGGAGATGGAGTGGGAGAGGAAGAACTTGAGAGAGAGGAGGATGGGAGTGTATGTGTGTGAAAGAGAGAGAGTATGGAATGGGAGAGGGGGAAGACAAAGTAGCTCAAGAGAGAGTAGGGGATGGAAGAGAGAGTAGACAATGGGAGAGGGAGTGGGAGAGGGGGAGATAGGGGGGAATAGAAATGTGTGTAAGAGAGAGAGAGAGAGAGAGAGAGAGAGAGAGAGAGAGAGAGAGTAGGGGATAGGAGAGAGAGTGAAAATTTAAGAGAGACTAGAGGGTAGCAGAGAGAGAGAGAGTGTGTGTGTGGAGAGGGAGAGAGTGAGAGAGAGTGAGAGAGAGAGAGAGAGAGTAGGCAGTGGGAGAGGGAGTGCGAGAGGGAGGGAAAGTGAGAGAAAAAGTAGGGGATGGAAGAGGAGAGAGGGGGGATGGGTGTGTGTGTGTGAAAGAGAGAGATTCAAGAATGAGAGAGGGGAGAGAGAGATAGAGAGAGTAGGAAATGGTAGAGGGATGGGAGAGAGAGAGAGAGAGAGAGAGTAGGCAGTGGGAGAGGGAGTGAGAGGGAGAGAGAGGTGGAATGGAAGCATTTAAGAGAGATAGAGTAGGGTATGGGAGAGAGTAGGCAATGGCACAAGGACTGCGAGAGAGAGAGGGGGGGGGGGGGGAATGGGAATGTGTATTTATTTATAAGAGAAATAGAGTAAAGGATGGGAGAGAGTGTGAGAGTTTGAGAGAAAGTAGTAGAGGATGGGAGAGAGAGTGAGAGTAAGGGATGGGAGAGAGAGAGAGAGAGAGACAGAGAGAGACAGAGAGAGAGAGAGACAGAGAGAGAGTAGAGAGGATGAAAGAGAACTTGAGAGAGATAGATAGTAGGCAGTAGGAGAGGGAGTGGGAGAGGGAGATGGAGAGGGAGAGAAATAGGGGATGGGAGTGTGTGTGACAGATGTAGAGAGTAGGGGATGGGAGAGAAGAAGAAGAGTGGGGGGATAAGAGTGTGTGTATCTATGAAAGTGAGAGAGTAGGGGATGGGAGAGAGTGTAAAAGTGTGAAAGTAGGGGGTGGCAGAGAGAGAGAGTACAACGATGGGGGATTGAAAGTAGGTAGTGGGAGAGGAAAAGAGAGAGGGGGGATGGGAGTGTGTGTGTAAGAGAGATAGAGCAGGGGATGGGAGAGAGTGTGAGAGTGTGAGAGTAGGGGGTGGATGAGAGAGAGAGTATGACGATGGGGGAGAGAAAGTAGGTGGTGGGAGAGGGAAAGAGAGAGGGGGGATGTGGGTGTATGTCTAAGAGAGATAGAGTAGGGGATGGGAGAGAGTGAGAGTGTGAGAGAGTAGGGGATGGGAGAGGAGAGAGAGAGTAGGGGATGGGGGAGAGTGTGAGAGTGTGAGAGAGTAGGGGATGGGAGATGAGAGAGAGAGAAGGGGATGGGGGAGAGAAAGTAGGCGGTGGGAGAGAGAGTGGGAGAGGCAGAGAGAGCTTGTACAAGATGGGAGAGAGAGAACTTGAGAGAGAGAGATAGTAGGTAGTAGTATGAGTATGAGAGAGAGTAGGGGGTGGTAGAGAGAGTACGACGATGGGGGAGAGAAAGTAGGCAGTGGGAGAGGGAGAGAGAGGGGGAATGGGAATGTGTGTAAGAGAGACAAAGTAGGGGATGGAATTGAAGAGAGAGAGTAGGGGATGGGGGAGAGAAATTAGGTGGTAGGAGAGGGAGAGAGATAGGGGGGATAAGAGTGTGTGTGAGAGATCTAAAGAGCCAGGGATGGGAGAGGAGAGGGGGTGAGAGAGGTAGAAAGAGTAGGTGGTGGGAGAGGGAGAGTGAGAGAGAGTAAAGGATGGGAGAGAGTAGGAAGAGAGAGAGGGAGGGGATGGGAGAGAGAGTAGGAATGATGGGGAGTGATGTATTTTGAGAAAGTAGGGGGTGGCAGAGAGAGAGTACGATGATGGGGGAGATAAAGTAGGTGGTGGGAGAGGAAAAGAGAGAGGGGGGATGGGAGTGTGTGTGTAAGAGAGATAGAGCAAGGGATGGGAAAGAGTGTGAGAGTGTGAGAGTAGGGGGTGGCAGAGAGAGAGTACGACAATGGGGGAGAGAAAGTAGGCGGTGGGAGAGGGAAAGAGAGAGGGGGGGATGGGGGTGTATGTGTAAGAGAGATAGAGTATGGGATGGGAGAGAGTGAGAGTGTGAGAGAGTAGGGGATGGGAGAGGAGAGAGAGAGTAGGGGATGGGGGAGAGTGTGAGTGTGTGAGAGAGTAGGGGATGGGAGATGAGAGAGAGAGAGAGAGAGCAGGGGATGGGGGAGAGAAAGTAGGCGATGGGAGAGAGAGTAGGAGAGGTAGAGAGAGCTTGTATAAGATGGGAGAGAACTTGAGAGAGAGAGAGAGATAGTAGGTAGTAGTAGTGTGAGTGTGAGAGAGAGTAGGGGGTGGTAGAGAGAGTACGACGATGGGGGAGAGAAAGTAGGCGGTGGGAGAGGGAGAGAGAGGAGGAATGGGAATGTGTGTAAGAGAGACAAAGTAGGGGATGGGAGAGAAGAGAGAGAGTAGGGGATGATGGAGAGAAATTAGGTGGTAGGAGTGGGAGAGGGAGAGAGATAGGGGGGATAAGAGTGTGTGTGAGAGATCTAAAGAGCTGGGGATGGGAGAGGAGACGGGGTGAGAGAGGTAGAGAGAGTAGGTGGTGGGAGAGGGAGGGTGAGAGAGAGTAAAGGATGGGAGAGAGTAGGAAGAGAGAGAGGGAGGGGATGGGAGAGAGAGTAGGGAGGATGGGGAGTGATGTGTTTTGAGAAAGTAGGGGGTGGCAGAGAGAGAGTACGATGATGTGGGAGAGAAAGTAGGCAGTGGGAGAGGAAAAGAGAGGGGGGGATGGGAGTGTGTGTGTGTGTGTAAGAGAGATAGAGTAGGGGATGGGACAGAGTGTGAGAGTGTGAGAGTAGGGGGTGGCAGAGAGAGAGAGTACGACAATGGGGGAGAGAAAGTAGGTGGTGGGAGAGGGAAAGAGAGAGGGGGGATGGGGGTGTATGTGTAAGAGAGATAGAGTATGGGATGGGAGAGAGTGAGAGTGTGAGAGAGTAGGGGATGGGAGAGGAGAGAGAGTAGGGGATGGGGGAGAGTGTGAGAGTGTGAGAGAGTAGGGGATGGGAGATGAGAGAGAGCAGGGGATGGGGGAGAGAAAGTAGGCGATGGGAGAGAGAGTGGGAGAGGCAGAGAGAGCTTGTACAAGATGGGGGAGAGAGAGAGTAGAGAGGGAGAGAGAGAACTTGAGAGAGAGAGAGAGAGAGAGATAGTAGGTAGTAGTAGTGTGAGTGTGAGAGAGAGTAGGGGTGGTAGAGAGAGTACGACGATGGGGGAGAGAAATTAGGTGGTGAGAGAGGGAAAGAGAGGGGGAATAGAATGTGTGTAAGAGAGACAAAGTAGGGGATGGGAGAGAAGAGAGAGAGTAGGGGATGGGGGAGAGAAATTAGGTGGTAGGAGAGGGAGAGAGAGAGATAGGGGGGATAAGAGTGTGTGTGAGAGATCTAAAGAGCCAGGGATGGGAGAGGAGAGGGGGTGAGAGAGGTAGAGAGAGTAGGTGGTGGGAGAGGGAGAGTGAGAGAGAGTAAAGGATGGGAGAGAGTAGGAAGAGAGAGAGAGGGAGGGGATGGGAGAGGGAGTAGGGAGGATAGAGAGTAGGGAGGATGGGGAGTGATGTGTTTTGAGATAGTGCATATGCACTATAGTGTGTATGCACTATCTCAAATCACCAAAAAATGGTCAAAAATCAACCTTGGGGCCCATTTCATCCATTTTTAACTTTTGGTCTGTTATGCTCTCTGTTATTCCGACAGAAAACACGGGTTTCAACATCTAGCAAACACTATTTCAACACTTTTGGAAGCTAGAAAACACCAAATTCAATCATTGGATACGTGATTTGAAGAATTTTTGAATATTCCTTTAATAGAAAAGGTTAGTGCAATCCATTTTAAATATTTTTTTTCAATATATAGATACAAATTTGATTATAATTTGATATGTTATGTAATATATAGTGAATTCATTGAAAATTGTATGTTTGAATGAAATGTTATTTCGAAATGGTTAGAAATTTGACAACTCATTTGATATATATTGTGTATTTGTTCAAATAATTATAATTTTTATATGTAATTGAATAATTTGTAATTTACACATTTTAAGTAATTCGGATGTTAGAATAATTTGAAATGTAGAAATCATCATCATGCCAAGGAAGAAACCAAATATTCAAACAAATGTAGATAGGGAGAGAGATTTGACAATTAAAAGAGATATAATGAAATTACTACGTGAACAAAGAAAATTGCAACACAATGATGAAGAATTAACTTTCGAAGAGGATCAAGAACCACCAGTACAAAGAAACAAGGAGGAAGAATTAGAAAGATAGAGAATGAATGAGATTGTTACGCTCAAGAAGACAACTGAATTGTGAAGCTACACCATCCTCCAATGTTGGAGTCATATCGTCCGCTACACCATCTTCGAATGTTGGAGTCATATCATCCACTACACCATCTTCCAATGTTGAAGTCATATCATCCTCTCATGTTGAAGAGACACTGATTTATAGATCCAACAATATACACACTCCATCATGTCATGTTGAAAGCACAACATCAACACATCAAGTAGGTGATATTCCATCTTTTACATCTTATTGCCAAGGCAAATCATCTTTAGTTCAAGGTATGCAATACACTCAACCTTATATTGATGTTCAAAATGTTGAGAGAATTGAAGAGATTAGAACACCTTCTAGAATTCATTTTAGAAAACCAAAATATTTGATTGATATTGATACTAACATTTTGAAATCAATGCCTGACAAGATTAGCAAGCGTACTTGTCAAAGAAAAGTTAATCATATGTGGAGATTATTTTTTGAAGAATTAAATACTACAAGTCAATGCCAATTATTTGTTGAAATGATGAGGAATTTGAAATTTAGGCCTATCATGAAGATTCTTGGGCTAAGAACGATGGATGATTCAAATGAAAGAAATATTGTAAAAAATCTAATGAGTGCTTATGACAAAGTGGGTTCTAAATCACGCACCAAAGATAGTAATATCACAAGAAGAGTACTCACATCGACAATAGTAAGTAGCCAAATGAAGAAAGTTCAACTCATGAGAAAGACAAGCAAAACATTAAAAATTGGTAGAGGTACCTTAAGGAGAGTCATGCTAAGGCGTGAGAGATTAGAAGATCCAAAAAAAAATGAGTTATGGACATCTAGTTATTGAAAAGATTCTAGTGTATGAGTTCATGAAAATATTATGTACGAGTATGTAAGGCATACCCATAGAGCTTGATGGTTGGATTTGCAATTCAAGTTGTGCAAGGATACATTTCCATTGGATACCATTGTTTCAGTTGTAGATTTTGCAGAGAACTACACACTACAACCACAAAATGAGGTGCAAGCAAAGTATTATACATCTCAATAGGTTTCCATATTTGTTCACATAACATTCATGCATTCACCTACAAGTATAGAGGATGACAGGAAGATTTTGAGGGAGTACCATTTTTACATCAGTGATGATCGATCACATTCTATAGAGTTTGTACATGGTTGTTTTCAACTATTTTATGGAGATTTGGCTAATAGGGGCATATCATATTGTCAACACATTATTTGGTCAGACAATTGTACATCTCAATTCAAGAATTCATGGATGTTCTATTGGTTGAGCAGGATGCATAGGTTGTGTAGAATTCAATATATGTAGAATTTCACAGAGGCTGGTCATGGTAAGGGAGAGCATGATGGTGCAAGTGCATGACTTAAAAGAGCCTTGGCTCGTGAAGATCTAAAGTACAAAGATGGAACAATATTGATAGATTCAAAATCCATTGTCTAATGGTGTAACGCTACAATGGGTCTAGGTAAGGAAGGTGAGTCTAAAGTTCATAGATTTTTTTGGTTGATAGATAATACTAACGTTGCACCATATCAGGATTATTGCACACTAACAGGATCTAGTGAGTTACACTCTTTTAGAAGCTCTGATGTAGGTTCATGGAGTATCCACACACAAAAAATGGCATGCTATTGTCCATCATATGCAAAGAAAAATTGGGATGACTGTGAGTCAACTGAATGGGTGGACAAATGGGATATATGGGTTTTGGACCCAATTGACACCTATCGTCCCCCACAAGCACTGGAAATGGTAGAGATGGATTCATCTATTGACTTTGACCGCTTGTCAGATCTAGTGCAACTTGGTAATATATATATATATATATATATATATATATATATATATATATATATATATATATATATATATATATATATATATATATATATATATATATATATATATATATATATATATATATATATATTTATTTATATTCATATTTATATTTATATTTATATATCTTTGTAACTTTTACCCAAGTATTTTTTGAATTAATGATTGCATTTTGTACATTTGTCACTGCAAGCCATTTTTTTGCTGTTATTGCACCTAAAGATAATGAAGAAGGGACAAATTATTATTTGTGTCGTTGTGTTGAAGCCAAACAAAAATTGGATCACTCGATTATAGATGGTGAAGGTTTAGAGTACCTTGTTGGTGTGGTGGTTGTAATAGGCACATGGCTTAGACGATATCCGATAAAGAATCCTAACTTGTAGTTATTCAAGGATTGGCAAACAGAGAGGAAGATTCTTCATTATTCAAACTTTGTTGTCGCATCAAATGTCCACTTGATAAAATATGGTGGAAAACCACATAATAAGATTCTTTGGAAAGTTTGCAAGTCAGACCATGAGGCAATACTTGAGACATTAAAATGTCAAGCAGATCCAGTTAGCTCATTAGATTGAATTGGGAGAGAGAGAAAAAGTGATCAATTAGATCCAAATACAATGTTACAACCTCTTCCCCAAGACTATCACATGACTAAGGTGGACCGTATTGTTATAATGTGTAAGTGATGAGATTTAGTTTTGATTTTTTTAGAATCTAGATACAGTATTTGAATTTATATTAGATTCTTTAATAGGACCCATTTTTTTAATCTTATCTTAGATTTTTTACTGTGCTAATTCTTCATTTGTAGGTCACCAAAGAAGAGGGCTAATAAAGTTGATGCACAAATGATAAAGGGTGAGATGCCAAAATCATCTACAAAATGGTATTATCAATTCACATCCTCAATATTTATTAGTGTTCTTTGTTCAAGTACCTTTGTATGCTAATCATCTTATGCCTAGAATTGCAGAGGTTAAATTATGTCAATACTAAGGTTTGTAGCATCAATACTAAGGTTTTTAGCATCAATTGGTCATGCTAAGTATAGTAGTTGTATCATGAATCCTTCTAAACCAATATGCCTAAGATTCTTAGAAGACTAAACCATATCATGTGTCCACTCCCTCTTTATATAAGAGTTTGTCAAACAATGAGAATGAAACATTGATTATTACTCCCCCCTCAATGTAAAATTCTCATTGATTGCATTTTGTAAAGTTTTAAGTCACTATCAACCTCTCTATCATTGTATTCTTCTTATCATCAAATTACACAACAATGAGAATATGAACGATGACTTCTTCACATGAACCTAACAATTATAAATGCTACACCTTAATAAATGTTTGGGCTTGGTCTTTACCATTTGAGCTTATAATACAATACATTGGCTTCATTTTTATTTGGAAGTATTTATTATGTTTGTTCCAAAAGTCATTCTTCATTTGCCAATATGAAAATGTGACCATCATGAAAGGCATAGTCTTATAATTTGTAATTTGTATAATGGTATAAAAGCTTGGTTGTGAGTTTGAATCCATACAACCTACGATGAGTGAATAGTGTCATGCAAAACACCCTTCGTCTCTTTTTCTATTTCAAACAAATTCAACCATAATTACCACCATTACCACTACCAAGGAATGAAGTCTTGTAGGCTTATAGGTAAAATTCTAATTGGTAGTGATCTCCTTAACAAGGTCATCACCAACATTGGTGATCTTGCTATGAGGCAGACTAGTATCAATGTCCAATGCAATACTCTCCTTCTAGTTGAGAAGCATATTTGACCCATTCTCCTAATTGCTTCCCTCCCCAAATTTTCCATTGCCCCCATGACCCTCCTTCTGATGCATTTATTCTTCTACCTCCTCCTCCGCTTGGCCATTTTGCAACACCATCTAGATGGAACTCTAGCCTTCCTCAAAACCATTATACATGGCCTCTCCTTCTTCAAGATATTCTATAAAAAGTTCCTCAAACATTGAACCTTTCAAAACCCCAATCTCAATGGAAGGCTTCTAGACCAAAGGAACTAGTAGATCCGGTTCTTTAAGAGAAAGAGACAACAAATCCAATTTTCTAGTGACTAGATGGAAAATTGGGGTAATCATTTCAATTAGTTGTAAATCGAAAGGAATTATAAGTAAACTATATCAATATAATAAGTAACTTAGTAATTATATCAATATAATTTAATTACTAAGAAAATGAATTTATTACTCTAACATATAGTACATTATTTTGCAAACAAAGGTGTTGAATTTGATGCTTAACAGATTTACATACATGTGTAATAAATAATAAGTGTTGTAGCTTTGGGATCAACACTATAAAATGAAGGATGTCATACCACGTTCACAGAGGTACCAAAATATTTTATTTGATATGGAGACAAAAGAAAATGTGTATTCTTCATAACTGCATTTGAGTCTCATGTATTATCATTTTCAGCTATTGACATCAGAGATACCTTTACATCTTCATCATTGTATTGATCAACGAGTCCTTATTGCACTCACTAGTTCTAAGCCAATGACTAAGGTAGGAAAGAGTTTACATTAAAATTTCATTAGTACTAAAATTCAATATAAAATTCATAGGCACAATCGAGTGATAACTTTGATGGTTTTTGTAGGGTCTTATTACTCCTGACCATCAGTGTATCCCTGAGGTGTATATATAAAGGAATTATCAACTAGCTGTAAGAAAATATTAAGTTTTATGTGTAAATATATATATATTTTTTTATATAAAATAGTTATTTATTCATATATAATTTTGATTCTAACATATTGATTTACAGAAGATTCTAGACTAATGGACTAGTGAGCATGTTAGGAAGACCTCGTTATATACACTGGTCATCTCCCACTTGTTGGCAATTAAAGACAATTAGGGATTTATTTTGTTCCCCTAGTTGGAAAGAGTATATATCTAATGATGTACATTTTACGCCTATATGGCATTATTGGGCATATGTTTTGTATAATTTTTTCTATGTATGTCATTTTTTACATATATTCCATGTATGACATTATTAGACATATGCTTATGATGTTTCAAATTATTCATAAATGAATTATATGATATTGTTAGACCTTATGGAATCAACTTTGATTTTTTGTTATCACATTGGTTTGATGCTTGTATTACTGGATTAGTTGATTGGATGCTAAGATTTTATGATTGTGAATTTTAAGATATAATATTTTGGAAAATCAAGAAATTTCATAATGCATATTGCCTTAGACCCATACAAATGTTTTTATATTTAAAGATCAATAGTTATCCATAGCTTACAAAGTTTAGCACCTTTATGTTGGTTGAATACTTTGTTGAAATTTGTGACTATGGCTACATGAATGGTTTGAATGTATGATTTTATTACATGTTCTAGATGTTTTTACATGTGAATGGTTTTATGCCACTTTAATTTTATGCCTATAAAACACTATATACAATGATGCTTCTTGTTAGCTTCAATAAGACCCTATCTTGCGCAACATGCTAAAACCTCAATAATGATGTTTTTTTTGTTCATAGTTTGAATACCCATGTTTGTAGAGTTTGATTCTATTAGTTTGATTTTATTAATAGCCTCATGATATATTTTTAAATATTCCACATGTTTGGTTTTATATTCAATCAATCAACATATTTTCCTTTTAATTCTTCCACATTTGGCATATCCATCTAACAATGAACTTATGATACTCCCATCAAGAAGTGCATGATTGCATGGTTTTATGGTGGATGTCCCTCTCTTTTTTAAATTCTAATTTTATTCATCTACATGAGTAAGGGAAATCAATTCCATTTCTTTCAATTGTATTTAAAGGTCATTAAAGTTTTTTCAAACAATGTGATTAAATAAATATTATTCAGCATTTACCTCTATCATCAAGGTTGATTCATTCCTCCTCTTATTTTACCAAATAATTTGGATGAATCACCCATGGCTCCTTACATTTCTTGAAGAAAATTTTCAAAGACTTTGCAAAATGTCTTCTCTTCTTCCAATTAGTTCATGTTCATTGAAGACATTTGGTCAAACAATATATATGCTTTGTATATTCTCACAACACCAATAGTCATGGTAGAATGCTTACAAGATTCATAGTTGAAGAGAAGGTATGTGAAGCTTCTAGAACCATGGACCTATACTTAATTTAGTATTATTGCATCCATGTTACTTATGAAAGTGGAAATTTCACATAGATAAGTAGGGAAACCAAAATTGAAAGCCAAACTTAACATAGAAAAGTAAAGCAAGCCTCAACTATATTCTCATTAAACACTGTGAATTCAAATATCTTTGACGGGGCATATCTCGGAGCTCGTGCAAGATATGGATGAGGTTCCAATTCTTACAGGACCGTGTTGTAGAGACCTACAATAACCTTGCTCTCTTTTTGGAGATCGCATTCCGTTTTCATTCTACAATGTCATCTCAGGTGATGCTAAAACTTGCAGTGTTGGCCAATACAAAGATGCCAACTGCCAAATCTCTCTCATCTTTCATCGTGGGATCAAACTATCTGCTCCATTAGCTCCAGGTGGCTGAGTACACCTTATTCCCAACCTCATCTTGTCCCCTTCAGTGCTCGAACGTTCTCAGGCACGCTGAACCGGAATGTCCCTAAGGGTCACTAAATGCCACAGGGCTACAATCTTTGACGAGGCATATCTCGGAGCTCGTGCAAGATATGGATGAGATTCTAGTTCCTACAAGACTATGTTGCAAAGACCTACAATAACCTCTCTCTCTTTTTGGAGATCACATTCCATTTTCATTCTACAACGCCATCTCGGGTGATGCTGAAACTTGCAGTGTTGGCAAGTACAAAGTTGCCAACTGCCAAATCTCTCTCATCTTTCATTGTGGGATCAAACTGTCTGCTCCATTAGCTCTGAGTGGCTGGGTAAACCCTATCCCCAACCTCATCTTGTCCCCTTCAGTGCTCAAACATTCTCAAGCACGCTGAATCGAAATGTCCCTAAGGGCCACTAAATGCCATAGGGCTGCAATCTTTGATGGGGCATATCTCGGAGCTCGTGCTAGATATGGATGAGATTCTAGTTCCTATAGGACCGTTTTGTAGAGACCTAAAATAAACTCTCTCTCTTTTTGGAGATCACATTCTATTTTCATTCTAAAATGCCATCTCGGGTGATGTTGAAACTTGTATTGTTGGCAAGTAGAAAGTTGCCAACTGCCAAATCTCTCTCATCTTTCATTGTGGGATCAAATTGTCTACTCCATTAGCTTTGGGTGACTGGGTAAACCCTATCCCCAACCTCATCTTGTCCCCTTCAGTTCTCGAATGTTCTCAGGCATGCTGAACCGAAATGTCCCTAAGGGTCACTAAATGCCACAGGGCTGCAATCTTTGACAGGGCATATCTCAGAGCTCATGTGAGATATGGATGAGATTCTAGTTCCTACAGGACCATGTTGCAGAGACCTACAATAACCTCTCTCTCTTTTTGGAGATCACATTCTATTTTCATTCTACAATGCCATCTCGGGTGATGCTGAAACTTGCAGTATTGGCCAGTACAAAGTTGCCAACTGCCAAATCTCTCTCATCTTTCATCGTGGGATCAAACTGTCTGCTCCATTAGCTCTAGGTGGCTAGGTAAACCCTATCCCCAACCTTGTCTTCTCCCCTTCAGTGCTCGAATGTTCTCAAGCATGCTCAACCAGAATGTCCCAAAGGGTCACTAAATGTCACAGGGCTACAATCTTTGATGGGGCATATCTCGAAGCTTGTGCAAGATATGGATGAGATTCTAGTTCCTACAGGACCGTGTTACAAAGACCTACGATAACCTCTCTCACTTTTTGGAGATCACATTCCATTTTCATTTTACAACGCCATCTCGGGTGATGCTAAAACTTGTAGTGTTGGCTAGTACAAAGTTGCCAACTGCCAAATCTCTCTCATCTTTTGTCATGGGATCAAACTGTCTGCTCCATTAGCTCTGGGTGGCCAGGTAAACCCTATCCTCAACCTCATCTTATCCCTTTCAGTGCTCAAACGTTCTCAGGCACGCTGAACCGAAATGTCCCTAAGGGTCACTAAATGCCACAGGGCTACAATTTTTGATGGGGCATATCTTGAAGCTCGTGTGAGATATGAATGAGATTCTAGTTACTACAAGACCGTGTTGCAGAGACCTACAATAACCTCTCTCACTTTTTGGAGATCACATTCCATTTTCATTCTACAACGCCATCTCGGATGATGTTGAAACTTGCAGTGTTAGCGAGTACAAAGTTGCCAACTGCCAAATCTCTCTCATCTTTCATCATGGGATCAAACTATCTGCTCCATTAGCTCTAGGTGGCCGAGTAAATCCTATCCCCAACCTCGTCTTGTCCCCTTCAATGCTTGAACGTTCTCAAGCACGCTGAACCAAAATGTCCCTAAGGGTCACTAAATGCCATAGGGCTGCAATCTTTGATGGGGCATATCTCGGAGCTTGTGCGAGATATGGATGAGATTTTAGTTCCTACAGGACTGTGTTGCAAAGACCTACAATAATGTCTCTCACTTTTTGGAGATCACATTCTGTTTTCATTCTACAACACCATCTCGGGTGATGCTGAAACTTGCAGTGTTGGCCAGTACAAAGTTGCCAACTACCAAATCTCTCTCATCTTTCATCGTGGGATCACATTGTCTGATCCATTAGCTCCAGGTGGCTGATTAAACCCTAGCCCCAACCTCATCTTGTCCCCTTCAGTGCTTGAACATTTTCAAGCACGCTAAACTGGAATGTTCCTAAGGGTCACTAAATGCCACAGGGCTGCAATCTTTGATGGGGCATATCTCGGAGCTCATGCAAGATATGGATGAGATTCCAGTTCCTACAAGACCATATTATAGAGACCTACAATAACCTCTCTCACTTTTTGGAGATCACATTCCATTTTCATTCTACAACGCCATCTTGAGTGATGCTAAAACTTGCAATGTTGGCCAGTACAAAGTTGCCAACTACCAAATCTCTCTCATCTTTCGTCATGGGATCAAACTGTCTGCTCCATTAGCTTCGAGTGGCTGGGTAAACCCTATCCCCAACCTCTTCTTGTCCCCTTTAGTGCTCAAACATTCTCAGGCACGCTGAATCGGAATGTCCCTAAGGGCCACTAAATCCCATAGGGTTGCAATCTTTGACAGGGCATATCTCGGAGCTCGTGCGAGATATGGATGAGATTCTAGTTCCTACATGACCATGTTGTAGAGACCTACAATAAACTCTCTTGCTTTCTGGAGATCACATTCTATTTTCATTCTACAATGCCATCTCAGGTGATGCTGAAACTTGTAGTGTGTGATGGAAGGATCTTAATTATATTGTTGGAAAGTGTATCTAGCATGTCATTTTTGGAAAGAAAAATCATGGAACTTGGTAAATGTTTCATAAGTTAATGAAATGTGTTACTACCTGATTATGTAAACTTAGGATTATATGATCTCTAAGAGTTTGGTTATGTTCTTTAGCGCACCTTGGATGCAAGGTAGTGTGTAGCTTCTACTCCCTCTTTGTGAGTAATGTTAGTCACTTTGTATATGTAAATTGGTTTTCAATTGGGTATGTCATTTTCAACCTTAATGGTGATGAAGGATTAGCTTGAATCATCTTATAACTATCAAGCCACCAGATTTTCTGTGATTCCATCAAATGTGGGTTTTGTTCGTATTTATTTATTTATTTTTATTTTTTGTGCTCTTGACCTTTGAGGCTTTGAATTTAAACTTGTGCACTTTTGTTTTTGAAATTTTATGTTCTTGAGGTGGCTAGGAGGTATGTTCTATGTTGCTAGTTATGTGTTGTGATGTTCTCTATCAGGTTCAATGTGGAACATTGATAGAATGTATAAGGGAGTAGATTGCGAAGAACATACCATTCTCCTTTTTGTAATACACTATTTATTATGTTTTAATTAAACTCACTTCTAAATCCTATCTTCCACTTGGACCCATTCCTCTTTTGGCAATCCCTGAGATTGCCAATTCTTATTAATTCGAGTAGAGACAAGATGAACTAGATTAATACAATGACCTATAGATCGAAGGAGGATGGTTAAGAAATGGTCTACCAGAGATCAGCCAAAGATAAGGATAGCATAGTAAGAAAATGATTATTTATCTGGTAGATATAAGTCTTTTATATAACAAACCATTTATATGCATAGTAAAAGAACTGAATATAGATTTGAGACATATTGATCACCTACAGCCTGATCATCTTCACAAGTATGCAACTTTTTTTTCACTATTTCGTGTAGGTTTATTGAACTTTCTTTATGAGGTCATTTACAGATGGGATGTTCAAAGGTTGAGTTCCTATGGGCTATCAATACTTTGACTATACTGTAAGTCAACGATTATCAATATGGGAAAAAATGGAACTTGTTGTATTTTGAAGTACTAAGAAGATGGCCTTGCCCTTCCCGAGGAGTTTCAGAAATGGGAGAGATTAGGTAAGAGAGTGAAAATGTTACTATCACTTCAACGCACATGACATAATTGGGAATGCAAATTTTGATGGTAATCATTTTGTGATAAGGGAGAGACCTGGGATGATCATTGTTACTATCTCTTTAGTAGTGGATTTTTGTTTTCTTTTGAATTTGGTGGTGGGGGATCAGTGGTAATTCTCCTTGGATATTCCTTCTTCTGATGTTAGTGACAAGTGTTGCTCTTTGAAAACACTTGTACAATCTTTTTTAAATTATTAGATAAAAACAAAGAATTCTAAGTATTAAACATGATTAGCCTTTAGTTCCTAGAAGATCTTTATTTCCCCATCAATGCATTTAGAAAGTTAAGTTTTAAGAAGATCATAAATAGAAAAAATTAGAGAAGCGATTTAAACATTTATATTGATTGGAAACATGTGAGCCTTGAGTTTCCTCTACCTTTTAAAGAACGTTCCTTAGCTAGGATACCTAATTCCACATTCCATAAGAGTGTCATTGCGCTAAAGATTTAGGAAACCAACTACTCTAAGATAAAGCTTCCTAGTCAATAATAATCTAGCCTATTGAGGTACATAATACTTCTCAATTAAACTTGTGTTAATTCAGTATTAATTTTGTAATTAACTACAATTTCAGTATCTGTGTACAGGGGGTGACTGAGAAAGCTATTTGAGGTCCAATTTGAAAATATATTTGTAAGGATCTCGACCAAGGTTCACAACTTTGATGATTAATACATTCATTCAGGCTAGAACCTCACTACAAAAAAATAATATATAAAAAAGGTAGTGAATAACGTCATGTCTAGACCCAAATGCACCAATGAAAGTTAAATTAGCATAATGTGGAACAACAATATATGCATTGAGTGGGTTTTCATAAAAAAGCTTCATAATAAAATTCATGTCTAGAATTAAAAGATCTTAAAGAACATTTATGCTTGTAACACAAATGGCCATTCAAAACTGAATATGATTACAATATGTGAAATAGCATTACAAGAACTTGTAATGCTCTTGTGAACATCATGTTAATTCTAGTAAGAATCCCTAAGATGCTCGTTATACTCAAAATTTTGTTGAAATTGAATTAATTTTTATCCTGTCGGTTAATTGGCTTAGGGTGATATATGCTTCTTGGATGGAATAATGAGTTCGTGATTAACTCTGTATTAAGATTCATAGCATCTTCTAGTTATTTGCAAAGGAAATTTATAAATTACTTGCTAATGTCATATGGCTTGCTTGAGAAAGATGTCTGTGTTCTTATTGATGGGTACTAATGACTATCCACATTTAGTTCTTCAATATCCTATTTGACAAGCTTTCCATAGACATTTCTTTACCATACTAAGTATTTTTGAAAACATATTTGAGTAGAAGGACTACAGTAGATACTACATGATGTTTTAACAAATAAAGTAATGGGTTAAAGACTATTATTTCCAAGGTATTATGTCATAGTATTTTAATTATAATGATCTTAGACTAATGATATTCTTGAAGGTAACTTCGACATGCAGCAAGAAAGACAACCTACAGCCAAGGCTATATTGTGCCTACAACCAAAGCCATAAATGCTTACAGCCAAAGCCACTAGTGCACATAGCCAAAGCCATGGATGCTTATAGCCAAAGTTACAAGAGTTCGTAGCCAAAGTTATGAGTGTTCGTAGCCAAAGCCATGAGTACATGAAGTTGATGATCACAATTATTTACAACTATTCACCAGAAACAACTTCTTTGTAGTTTTTGAGAAATACTAATAAAGAAAAAAAGAACATCTACTAGTTCATAGACATAATGGAAACACTCTCGCAATTGAATTTAATTTCATACATGCACATATCTAATTTAATGTCATACACGAACATATCTAATTTAACGTCATACATGAACAAACATATAATATAAAATGATAACCAATAATGTCATATACATTAACAAACACATAATATATTATGATAACCAATAATGTCGTATATGAACAAACATATCATAAATTAACCAATAATGTCATACATCAAACATAGAATTTCATATGTACATCAAATGTATGTCGAATATGTCTCTCTGATGCCTATATATATACATGGGGAAGAAAACAAGTCTATATATATATATATATATATATATATATATATATATATATATATATATATATATATATATATATATATATATATATATATATATATATGTATCGAATATCTCAACTACATCTTTTCCTTCCCATGAGGGCAAGGAAACAAGTCTCTCGACGTCCTCTGTCATCGTGTGGAGGGAGACAGTGGAGATGACGGGGCCCTCCTGACACGCTCACTTGACCTCTTGCTGAGGCTCTTCTCTAGGTCCAACTGATACAAAGAAAGTAGATATAAATCAATATTTATTATACGTTGAAATCAAATAAATGTATACACAAAATCAATTATTTTCTTACCACCAACAAATAGTCACTCTGTAAGTCCACCTTAAATGCTCGTGGATGATTAGGCATGACAAGACCTTACAATAATTCAATAAATATAATCACTTATAAATAACATTAGAAATTTTGAGATTAACTATTATAAACAACAACTAAAATGAAGAAAATTCTTTCATACCTCCGTCAGTGGCTGTGAGCTAGCCACAGCTGTGGCCACTCCACTATCAATAGACTATCGCAGATGAGGAGGTGTGTCTGACATCATGAGCTACATGTCATACAATACGCATTATATCTAACATGAAACATGGAATAAATATTATCAAATGAATTAAATTAACATGAAACAACTGTACCTGTGTGAAGCTCGTATGATGTCTCTGCTCTGTGTCTATGGTAAAGGTTGAGGGTCCTGTGGAGAACTGATGCACATGCATAATTTTTTTTGTCAATCCTTAATATGATTATGTAATAAATATATGTATTAATTAAAATGATTAAATTGATACATACCTCAAGACTCGTCGAAGGGACAAAAAATGGGCCTAGAGGATCCCTGCTAGGCCTAGCAACACTTTGACCCTAAATTTTGAACAATGTCAATAAATGCTAATTAATTAATCATTCACTATACATATGAAATGTGATCAAATTAGTAATTTACCTATGTGGCAATGCTAAATGTCTCGTTCAGGAACTGATCGGTGACAAGCCCATCATCCACACCATCTCTGGCATGAGTGCCAAATGTGCATAGGGATCCGCATGAAGTGCACATGTGACCACGACGCATAGAAGGCTCCCCCTCAACTAATGGGCTTGTAGAATGGATGAGGGTCTGCGTCAAAGCATTAATGGTCCCTAGAGTGTTGGCCTCTACATGTTCCTTCACAACTGAAGGAATAAACACATGCTCATGTTGTGGATGGACCACAGGTGCCCTAACTACATTAGGGTCATGACGTGCTCTTGGCCTCTCAAATGATGACCCCCCACCTCTACCCTAGGAGTCTAACATATCAAAATAATTGGGGATCTCCCCAAGGACAAACTCACAATATAATTTCTTCAAAAAATACATGGGGACCTTGTGATTGTTGCAAGGAGGGGCATCAAAAACCATCCACCATCTATCCCAAAAATTATTTCTAATAGCATCGTGTATGTACCAATGGATGGGGAATTGTTTAGTACCCTCTCTAACAATATTTGGCTCACCGAGTTTTCTAAATAATGCAAATATACTACCTTTTGGTATTTCTTTTTTTTTAACATCTTCATATGACAATTTATTTGCATAAAATCTTTTTTGTTCATCCCTCTTAGCCCACCAAATATCTAACTAACCACTAACTAAGGCTATCTAAGTGTTAATGGATTCGAGGGATGATGCCAATTGAGCCCTCATTGGATTGGTTTTTCCTTATTCTTTCAACTGAGCAATGAGTCTTTCTAATTCAGTTTTGCCTCTCTCGATTTCATTTATTATATTTTCTTGTGTGCCTGGCAGAGGTCTTGCAATTGGTTCGGGTTGTGGAATTTTTTGTTCTTCTTGAGGAGGGTTTTGATTTTGAGGTTCTTGAGGGTTTTGTGGATTTTTCGATTGATTATGGGAATTTCTTGATAAAAAATCAATTGAAATCCAACTAAATAAACAAATCTAAATGAAATTTTGAAAAACCCTACAAAAGAATATCAAAAACCAATAAAACAATATGGAAAACATATTAAACAATGCAAAGTTAAGTTTATATCACTTACCTCATTGTCGTGGGTGTGCCCGTTGTCTTGGATTTCGTCGGTGAGGAGGCATTTTGGCAAATGGTGGTGAAATTTCGTTGTCAAACCCGCATACGCACTGTTGGAGAGCCAAAAAATAAGATGAAAATGATGGGCTGCGGGTCTATAGCCCATCATATAACTTTTTGGTCATCATAATATGCGCTATAGCACATACACGCTATAGTGCATACGCGCTATTGAAAATTAGAAGAAAAAAAAAGTTTGTCATCTTTTTGGCACCACAACTTGGTGCATATGCCCATATCTCTCATGAAACATTAAGATTAACAAATTTTCTACTACACTTAACCAATGGATGCTCTAAAAGCATGTGACAAGTTTCTTAAGCACCAATAGCTCTTTCTATAATAGTTTCCTGGACATAAATTTCCTATATGACTTTGAAGCTAGATCATCATGATTCTCTATATTTGCAAGTCACGTGAGCATTTCATGGTAGCTTTTGGAGCTATTCTATGCTTTTGTAGCATATTTGGTAATATATTTTATCACTGCATATTTTGATAAAACTAGTTACAAGTCTATATTACCTCTCCATAATTGAAGTATGTATCAGTTGTGAGAATTGACTCTATCATCATTTCTTGTTTCCTCAATTTTTTCTCACCATTTTCAATATCTTCATCTAATTTTGATCCATTCAAATTTAAAGACCAAGGAGCACTGTACTATGAGTTAATATGAATATATATTTTTACAATATTACTCCAAAAAAGTGTTCAATTTGTATATTTAAATTTGCATTTGTAAAGAAAAAATAGTTTCAAACCATTCTTCCTTTTTGCTTCCTTAAACATGCACCTTCTTTACACATTGTGTTCCTTTGAGCTATGTGCAAAATTTCTTTGTAATCTTGATCGATATTCATTCTAGAAAGTTGCCTTGTATTTTTAAGACATGGATGTTGACCAAAAAATTGAAATATTTAAGATATAAACTATCAATATATTGGTCTTACTTTTTAGTAAGCATTTTGACTAAAATTGAAAAAAATAAATATATTATGTACATTATACTTGTATGTTTCTTTAATGAAAATCAACTCTTGGATTACATGCATGAATTATGGAATGAAAATATCTTTCAGCCATCTTTAGTTGTTGCTCATTATACCAATCTATACTATCCATATTTGGTCTCCATGTAACCATAAGAAACCATGCACATGTGGTGAAACCCTATGTTACCATTCATATCTGCACCAGAACTCTTTAACAATTAAGCCTTTTTCCAATACTTCTTTTCTAAACATTGAATTTCTTAAATGCATGTAGTGGGAAACTATATGAGGATAGTCAATAACATTTTGTTTTCTCCATAGCTAAGCTTCATGAGGATTTGTAGGTGGTGTTTTTGGCATTAATGCATGTAAATATGGCCAGTACAAATCAGCTACACTCAATGTAAAAAATATTGTTGGCATTCCAATTTAACGAAGCAAGTCAAATAATTCTCCTTCACATTTTCTCCAATATGATCATGTACCTCTTAATCTCATACCAAATTACATCAATTTATCAGCTAGATGAGATTTTGGCAAGTTTTCCATGTGTTCATGCAATTCATTTATGGTAATAGGCAACTCATGATGGTTTCTTTTAGCAAAAATTATTGTTGAATTTTGTGCATGATTTGGTGTTTTCCAAAGAGGTGATCCCTGTACCACATCAAGTGCTTCACATACTCATGTACATATAGTTGTCTTATCTATGGTTCTAACCAATCATAGCTACCATTTACAAATAGTTTTAGAAATGCCATATCAATTAAATGTGACATTATATACTCATTGATTGAAGATATCCCAATTGTAGGCCAATCAACAAATGTATTTTTAATCTCATATTGGTGTTCACATACGAGTGAAAATATACTTTTCATTTACTTAGTTCATGTCAAACAAGTAATACATGTTGAGATTAAGTTTCCAGATACTATACATCGAGCAAAGGATATTTAGTATGTGTCAAGTAACTAGTAAGTGTCGAGTCACTCAAGTGTCAAGCAGATAGTATGTGCCGAGTTATTCAAATGTTGAGTGATCAATGGATGTCAAGTCATTCAAAGGCTAAGTTACAACATTGAAGTTGTAGTTGATGTTGAGCATCAAGGACTTCAAGTGTCAAGTTATATATTTTTGACATAATTGTTTGTAATGGCACAAACTTAATGTAAACCATTTTTGGGCCGACTTAAGGATTGATTTATGATCTTGGATGATAAGGATGAATCTTAATTATGAATTCTTATGCATTACATGCATCCAATTATAAAAAGGGAAGGATTAAGTGGCAATATGTGTGAATCACAATCATTGATTCATACCTAACCCTAAGTCACCTAGGTCTTCTTAAGGAAGATAAACCCTAAACTTTTTATGTGTGTGGAAGGAGAAAATAGAGAAGTTTTGCATGTGCAAAAAGAGATTTCATGGTAACTAAGGAGCTATGATTCAAGATACATTGCAGAATTAGTTAAAGGAGAATAGAGAAAAGGAATCAGAAGATAGTAGAGATACATCTTATTAGAAAGGATGTACACACTAGAAAAGAGGTGATTTGACATCAAGTAATATAGTGTTAATCTTAGAATCATTGCTGAGACATTCTAATAGGTGAATCAATTAAATCTCTTAACAAAGTAGTCTTGGCAGACTGTTGTAAATCTTTTAATAGGGTGCTTACTTCATTGTAAATTTTAAAAGTCCTTTTACTAGGCACACTTATAATAGGGTGTTGTAAATCCTTTAAGAGGGTAAGACCTCACAATCTTTGGAAGCTTTTAATATGGTAGACCTTTCACAGGGTAGATCATGTTTCATAATCAAAATATTGTAACCTTCATTCAATACACTTTATTACTGTAGTAGTGAAGATTTGTGTGGTGTCATCCTCACCCTAGTTTTACCTTCTCCTTGGAGGGTCTTTGGATAAACAAATATCTTGTGTCATACATGTGTTGAATGTTTTACTTTCATGTTATGTTTGTATATGCTTAATTTGGTATTTTAGTTTATATGCATAGATTGTGAGATGGATGTATGGTGAATGCTTTTGGGGTTAAATTTTCTACATGTTGATTCACCACCCCACCCTCCCATTGTTTACTTCCCTATTGCATTTCCAAAAATTGGTATCAGATCCTTGTTCTCTGGAAAGGAAAGCTTTGAAACTTTAAGGAAAAATCTTGGAGATGGAAGTCTACAAGTTGGGAAAGACTATTAAGAACTAGAAGATTAAAATGCAACCTATGCTACATCAATTGAATAAAGCAAGAGATGGGTTAAATGGATCATTGAAAAGAAGGAAGCAACTAGCTATTGAAGACTATGACACACATTATCAAGAGATTAACACTACTAAGTTGTTTGCAAATGAAACACCAATGAATTTGATGAAGTAGTTGTAGATCTGATGGAAAAGAATGGAACACTAATTGAAAATGTCAAAAATATTAAGAGACAACAAGAAGTCCAATCAGTATTTCTATGTGAGGTGACTGAGTAGAAAAATAAATTTGAAGAAGAAAGAGTCATGATTGAAGATGACAAAAGGATTTTGACCAATAGAGTAGAAGAGAAAACATCAAAGGTAAGTAAGATTGCTAACATGCAATTGGAAAAATTTGATTCAAAAAATTATTGAAAACCATGAATTGATGTAAAGGATATTGAAATCACAACACTTAAGTTGTAGAATGAACAACTAAGAAATGATCTAAAAAGAGAAAAAGAGTTGTTGAAAGTTTCAACAAACCTAGTGAAGCTATCAAGTACTTTAAGCAATTGATGAGATCCCCAAGATCCAATAGTGACACTTCTGGGTTGGGTTATAGTGGTATTGAAGAAGGAGAATCATCCAAAAGTGGTGAAGAAAGAAGTAACAAAGGTAAAAACTGCAAACCTACTTGTCATAATTGTGGTAAGGTAGGTCATACTGCCAATTTTTGTAAGAGCAAGACTACAAATTAGAATCCTATGTAGAAGTCCATGGGTCACTACCAAAAATGCAATAAATAAGGACATCAAGAACATGAATGCAAAAAAAATACCATAAGCACACAAAGATTTGATAGATATTGCTATAATTGTTAGAAGTATGGACATAAAGCATATGAATGAAGATCCAAGCCTAAATGGTCATCAAACGAGAAGACAAAGGTAAAGTAAAATGGAAACTCTTATAGTTGGGATTATAATACTAGGTATAGTTGTCACTATTTTCAAGAGTATGGACATGTTGCTGAAAATTGCATAAGAACAGACTTCAAACATGACTACAAAATATGGTTGAATCAAATTACATGTTTTAGTTGTTTAAAGAATGGTCACCTAAGAAGGAATTGTCCAACTAGGTCAAAGGCATCAAGTAGTGAGTTCAACAAAGGAAAAGGAAAGGAAAATTTTGAAAATGTCAAAGATGAGATTAATAAGACATGGAAGAGAAAGGAATATTGGAGTACATCAAGTTTAGATGGGATCACTTCACCCAATAGATCAGGTGATCACACCACCTCCAATTAAGAAATCAAGAGGTATGTGTGGGACTGATATTTAAAAGACATACTATACATTAGGTCCAAGGATTTAGTTTTGAAAAGATTATATATGCATGAAGAAAGATGCAAAGTATTGTTAATAATCTAGAAGAAATCTTTAAGTTCTGTTAATTTTCATGTTGCTGTCAAGCATGAAAAGTTTCACTATGGTTGCTGAGTGAAATGTTAGTTGATGTCAAGCTATCAAAGGTGATAGTTTCAACTGAGTGCGTAGTGGTTTCCAAGAATAAAGGAAACTTCATGGAAGTTAAGTGAGTTGAAATTTCTATTAAAGTCAAGCTTACAGTTCTGTAAGCATTGAGAATTAAATGCAAGGTTTTAAGGTCTATTTAATCAATTTCTACTCATTTGACATCATTTGAATTTGAAGAGCCCAAAGAGTGAAAGGTGAATTGAAGAGATCATTCCAAGCATTTTCAAACAGTATTCAATAGTTTTTTGACACCATTTCAGCAGATTTACAAAGGTATTTATCATGTGCCAAGCTATGCAGTTTGAATTTTTGCAAACCCTAGGTTTTCATAATGGCATCTAGTTCTTCAAAAACTAAGGTTAAAAAGGGTAAGGAATTTTTGAATATAAAATTTATAAGCAATGAGTTCATAAAACCAAATTTTAGAGCTATTCCTAATATTGCTTACAAGCAAGACCCATCTAGTGCATTATCGATGATACCACCTTGAGTTTTATGATTCAAGATGTGAGATGTTGCTACACATACAAGGTGGGTAGCATAGGTGACATGGAGATTAGGGAAATCTATGGGAAGTTATGCAAAGATGGAGAATTGAAAAATGAATTCAAAATTGTAGAGACAAAAGGGTTAACTCGTGCCCTAGATTTTCCCAATATTTTCAAAATTGAATGGATAAAGATAGTTTTGAGCATAATTCATGATAATTCAATATGGTTGGATAATGGACCAGTGAAAATCACAAATAAGATTGTACATAGAGTAACAGGGTATCCAACCCTAGACCAACCTCAAAATATGAGGAGTGAAGCAAAAGAAGTTATTGAGAAGAATACAAGGGTAGTATGGAACAAAAGAGAATGACAATTGACACTATCTGAGATCCCCTAATTGTTGTTGTAGAGAGGATTATAGCACACAAATTATATCAATCTAGTAGACTCAATAGTGTACCATGTATTGTTATTGACATGGGCTAAAAAATAGTTAAGAAGGATCATACCTATGACCTTGTCGAGTTGCAGATGGAACAATTGTCAAAAAATTTGGGAGCAATAAGGAAGACAAAGAGTTCATAATTCAAATTTGGTTCAATTCTTATATGTCTATTCTTCTATGTCTATAATACATTCCCTACTTTTGGTAAAGTTTTATAGAAAAAAAGTAGACCTATTGCAGTGAAAATAGGTGAATTTTTTGAGCAACTTGGAGAGAATTTTGAGTCTATAATGACTAACTACTTTGAAGATTTCAATAAGTAAATGAAAAGAAGACTGGGGATACTAGTCTCACTAATTGAGAAACATTTCGATGATGTTTTCTTTCTAGTTGACAATGATTTTACATATGTCCAAGTTGTTGTTCCAAGGGTAAGGTAGCTAATGCCACTAGGCTATGAGATCAATGTGGATGAAGCCTCTGCAACTATTATAGCATTACTTGCAGAAGAAGTAGATACTAACGGTACTACCTTTGGAAATTATGATGTGGCTAAATCTAAGATAATAATGATTTTAAAGACTATCTCAGTCAGAAGAAAGAAAAGAAAGATTGTCAAAAAGCTTAAGGAGAAATTTTGTGAAGGATTAGAGGAAAATGAAGAAGAAGAAGAAGATATTCTTTCTTAAGCACCATTGGCCTTAATTCAAGGTCAAGGGGAAGATCAAGCAGAAGAGGTAGAAATTAAAGAAGGTGCTAAGGGAGAAGAAGCTAGTGAAGCACCTAACAAAAATAAGAGGAAAGATAAAGCCCTGGTAGTTAGCAAACCAAGGAAGGTTTTAAAACCTAAACCTATAGTTCAAGCAACTTGAACTAACATAAGAGCTACTGCCAAAAGGCTCAAGAAGCAAATAAACCAAAAGACAAGAGGGAAAGATTAATTAGTAAAGAAGAGGAGTCTAAGAAGAGACCGAAGGGAAAGTATATAGCTCTAGTTTAATTTGATGAGGAGAGGGTCTAATAGAATCTTATGACAATAACCAATTCAAAGTGGTAACTCACCATCCTTCCTTAGATTTAGACAAGTATGTGAGAACATAAAGAATAATTTTGATTTATCTAGTCTCACACATATTGAATTTGATAAACTTGGAAAAGTTGAGATGAACCAAGTAGAGGAATCAATATATTCCATGATGGAAACATTTAAACAAACTCCAATTGATATTTTTGACTCATTACCAAGAGATCTATATGGAAGAGTTGAGAAAAAGTGGCAATACAGTCTCAATATAGAAAGACAAATTAGAGAGACTACACTTGCACAAGTGATGCTATGGAAGAGTTGAGCAAAAGTGGCAATATAGTCTCAATATAGAAAGACAAATTAGAGAGACTACACTTGCACAAGTGATGCTAGGATTAGATAGGGAAACAATGGAAAAGATAATAAAGAAGCACACTAGGAAATTTGCATCTAAATATAGGGTATTAAGCATATTGTAGAATAATATTGAGAATGTTGTTTAGAAGACCACATAGTTGTGGAAGTCGCTATATGGTTTGACAACACCCAAGGCAATAGAGAAGACACCTATTGAGGTAGGTGAAGATAAATATGAGCAACAACAAGTAATTGAGATTACCATATTTTACATTAAGACAATTGCACATGAGGAATTCACTGAAAAACATGAAAACACATAGACACCAACTGAGGATGAGCATTAGATAGAATAGAGCGTACTAGATACACTAGTGTCAAGTGCCAGTCCTCAACATGAGTTGAATAAAGACACTGATACTATAAATATTAAGGATGTTTCTGATACTATCACTTAGAACATCCACCCCCTTATAGAGGAAGACTTGAAGAAGATACTAATAGAATCCACTACCTAGGCCAAACTTTTTGAAAATCCTATACTAGTGATTGTTTATGAGATTGAGAAAGAGGACAAGGCATCTACAGGGGAGTAAGTTCAAACACAAGAGACAGCTACAACCCCTCCTCAATTCACCTTGATACAACAAAGATTACCCCTTGTAGCATATGAAAGGAAATATCCATCCATGACTCATATCAGCAAATTGATACACACTATGTTTATACCAAAAGTTGTTATAGATGCACATGAAACAACACAAGTTCCAACAGGTTAGGTAGATACTCCTAGACCTACAACACAAGATCAAGGTGCAACTAAGAATGTAGAGAAATAAAAGGATAGGAATAAATAGATAGATTTGACTACAAAACCTGAGGAGCAACTAGAAATACAAACACTAGTGACTTTGCCAAAAAACTACTACTCCTCCTAGTCAATCTCTTTATAGACCGAGTATGAAAGTTGTCCCTTTACAATCATCAAGGCTGGGTCCAATCACATCCAAGGTAGATGAAGTTACATCATTTGTTGATGTGAACTTGGATGAAGTGATTGAGCTTCCCAAGTTTTAATTTTCAACCATCACTATTTAATAGATGAGCATACTCTAGGATGCTCTTGCAAACAAGAAAAATCAAGAACTGCTTAGACAGGAGCATAGGAAGAAGCAATCTTTGCTAGATATCAAGGAAATTTTTCTTGATGCATTTAGCCTACCAACACTAGAAGAAACAAAGCCTATCATAGAGCATCTAACCATCTTAGTTGAGAATGTAAATGACATAAACCTAGATTCAAATCTCAAATTACTTGAATGGTTTGAAACAAAGTTTCAAAATAAGGTCAATGAAAAGATATCAAGTGCTATTGCACTATCACAAGTTGAGTTAGCAACCAGAATTGACCATGTGAAGAAGGTACTAGAGAACATTTTCTCTATATACACCAAATTGTGGAATCCAACACTCTTCACATAGGATATCAGAAGCCACATAATGAGTTTGAAGAGTCATATGTAGTCTTCTGGTATAACTCTACCAAGGTCTCCAACCTAGAGTGAGAAACATTTCAAGAATCTCCTGAACTCCCAGAGTTAGTTAGCAGTATTACATGTGAATGAAGAAAACATAAAGGCTAAACTAATCAACATCCAATCTATCCTAACTCCACATATATAGATATTTCACAAGGAACTAGCCTTTGTTGAGATACTCATGGAGAAAAATTTGCATCTTTCTACTCATGAAGGCTTAGTACACCTTGTTGTCAAGCTAGCCATCCAAATCAAATCATTGGAGGTAGCTTGTGACAATTGGGATGTTTCTTTGAAAATTATGCTTGAGGTCCATAAAAATTTTTTGGACAAACACACTATAAGTGTATAACCCCTTGACATAAGTGTCAAAAAGGGGGAGAAATAAGTATAGAGGAGATAATTTTTTTGGGGAGCTACTATTTTTTTGAGAAAAGGGGAATCAATGACAAAAACAAAATACACAGGTCATCTTATGCACATCTACTCAATAGGAGGAATAATTTTGGTTCAAATACAAAAAAGCACAACTAACTCAAGGGGAGTTATTGAATTTTGAGGTATGACTGATGTGTCGTAAAAAATAAATCAAATTTAATATCTAAATGTGTATTGTCTAAGTTATTCTTGAAAGGCTTAAGTTTATATATGCATGACCAATTATTTTTGCCACTCATGTCAAAGGGGTAGATTGTTAATCTTATATTGGTTTTGACATATGAGTGACAATATACTTAAGTCATTTACTTAGTTCATGCTGAACAAGTAATACATGTCGAGCTTAAGTTGTTAGATAGTATATGCTGAGAAAAGGATATTTAGTATGTGTCAAGTAACTAGTAAGTACTGAGTCACTCAAGTGCCAAGAAAATAGTATGTGCCAAGTTATTCAAATGTCAAGTGATCAATATATGTTGAGTCATTTAGAGGCTAAGTTATAGCATTGAAGTTGCAGTTGATGCCGAGCATTAGGGACTTCAAGGGTCAAGTTATACAATTTTGACATTGTTGTTTGTAATGGCACAAAATTGTACGTAAACCATTTTTTGGTTGACTTAAGGATCAATTTATGATATTAGATAATAAGGAGAAATCTTAATTATGAATTCATATGCATTACATGCATCCAATAAAAAAAAGGGAAGGATTAAGTGGCAATATGGGTGAATCACAATCATTGATTCATACCTAACCCTAAGTCACCTAGGTTTTCTCAAGGAACACAAGATCTAAACTTTTTATGTGTGTGGAAGGAGAAAACAGAGAATTTTTTCATGTGCAAACAAAGCTTTCATGGTGACTAAGAAGTTGTGATTTGAGATATGTTGTAGAATCAATTAGAGGATAATAGAGAAAAGGAATCAAAAGATAGCAGAGATACATATAATAAAAAAGGATCAAGTACACATCAGAAAAGAAGTGATCTGACATCAAGCAACAAAGTGCTAACGAAAGGATCATTGCTCAAACATTCTAATAGGTGAATTAGTTAAATCTCTTAACAGAGTAGTCTTGATAGGCTATTGTAAATCCTTTAACAAGGTGCTTACTTCACTGTAAGTCAAAGTCCTTTTACCAGGCACACTTCTAATAGGGTTTTGTAAATCTCTTAATAGGGTAAGACCTAATAGTCTTTGTAAGCCTTTAATAGGGTAGACCTTTCATAGGGTAAATCATGTTTCATGATCAAAACATTGTAACCTTAATTCGATGCACTTTATTACTATAGTAGTGAAGATTTGTGGGTTTCATCCCCACCTAAGTTTTACCTTCTCTTTAGAGGGTTTCTAGGTAACCAAATATTTTGTGGCATACATGTGTTGAATGTTTTACTTTCATGCTATGGTTGTATATGCTTAACTTGGTATTTTAGTTTATAAGCATAGATTATGAGATGGATATTTAGTGAAAACTTTTGAGGTTGAAAGTTTTAAGTGCTAATTCACCCCACCTCCCCCCCAGAGTTTACTTCCCTATCATATTTCCAACATGTAGTGGGATCTACATTTGGATTTTTAACCCATGCTTGGATTAGTTCCATTTCTCATTGGACATTAGGAAGTTTTGAAGCCATTGAGTTTGTGTGCTCTATAATATTGGCATGATTTATTTCCACAATTGGACCAAAAAACACAACTTTATTTAAGTCTGAATCAAATTCCATGTGTATTATTTTCATTCTTTCAAAGATGTTAGAATCATAATTTCTTTCCAAACCATCTAGTTCATTGTAATCAATTATAACATCTGAATAGAACTTATCATGTCTTATTGTGTAATGCAATACTCTACAAACATGCTTTATATTTACTATAAAGTTATAATTTGTGTCACAATGATATTTTCTTCAAATTATTATTATGGATAATTCTTTTATTGGATGTGGTAGAATATTGGAGATTTGTTCAATATTTTGTGGAAAAGATATTGTATGTCCTTTGTATATATATTAACCACCCATTGCATGTGTGACTTGTATAATTGGACTTACACTTGCAATCAATGTTTCTTCCACTTGAGTTAAATTAGCAAGTTAATGTGGCTGTGGTCCTAGACCCATATTATTTGAGGCATAAAACCTATTGTTCTCCCTTTATTTCTTACACCTACTACATATAGGACCCTATGAAGTGCAAAATATTTTTATTCCAAGATAACATTCCTGACATATATAAGACATTGCCGAAGAAATAAAAATATCTAGTTGGTGCAGAAACCTTAGTTGAATATTATGAAAATCATCTTCAAGAATACCATTAAGATTATTTTTATTTTGTACATTATTTTATCTTCCTCTATTGCTTTCTTGTTGAGGGACATGTTGACTATTTTGTGGTATATTTTGAGTGAATATTGATCCATCATTGTGAACATTCATTTCAATATTTTCATGAGAATGATATTGTTCCCTTTTATTTGGTTGTTGATGTATTTCCCACCTATCTCATATATCATAATGAGAATGTTTCTCATAAATTTTTTGATGAAGACCTTCTAATATATTTGTTTGTGAGCACTAGATTCTTCTATTTCTTTTTCTATTCTATGTTTGACATATCTATGCCTATGTATCTCATTTCATCTTTGTCTTTGCTCCTCTCTTTCAATCTATGTCATTTGTTCTCTCTACCTTCTATGATATTCCCTTTGATAATCCCTTCAATGTTTCCTTTTTGGTTCTTTTGGTTCAAAATTCATTCTTTGTCGTGGCATAACTACAAAATAAGTGATATTTTGAGAAAATTAATACATGTATTATGTGCCTTAATTGATGGAGGCTCATATTGTTTTATTAGAACAATTTATTCACTTGTATAAATTCCAATCATTTTTATATCCATACTTTGTAAGTGTGAACAATGTTTGTGAGTTTGGTTAATTTTGATTGACTATAAAATTTAACTTTTTAAATCATCTTCCTCTTACATCTAACTTGATAAAAGTCTAACTAAAACTCCAATACAAATTTCTGCATTATATTCTGAGAAAAAAATTAATTCAACCAATCATAATTAAGTTTCTTTTATTCTTAACATCATTTTCTAAAATTAAAAATGAAAAGATGACAAATATTAAAAAAAATAAAAATGATTTATCTTTATTATTGGTTATTTACTATTTATCTTTATTATTTAAAGACCCTCTCTCTTTTTGTATTTTGAAGCTCTATAGTTGCTATGCCCAAAAATTAAGGACTAAACCAATGGTCATCTATCAAAATGTAGGCCTTTGGTGTATAAAAAGAAAGATCTTGATATAAGTCATGGAGAGGAAGAAAAGATTCTCAACAATAATCAAGATATGAAAGAATAAAATGAACTATGGAAATGACAAATTTCGATCGTAATTCTCTATGATAAGAAAGAAAGAACAAAGGATTGGTCATTGACATCTTTCTAGGGAAATTACTTCTAAAAATTGGGAATAAAATGTCTCTAGTCAAAATTTGAGCTTCCCAATAAATTCCCTATTGATCTTGTGAGGAAATATAGTTCCTAAATATAGCAATAAATCAACATGTTGCATTGTAGAGTTGAATCAGTTGCCTTATTGACAAGTAGTGTGTTTTAAACAAACTGCACAACTTTTCATTAAAATGAGTGTCAATCCAAGCTTACATTGAACGACACAATGACTATTGGTTGCATGAAATGTATGCAAATAACTCTTAGGTCATGTAAAAATAGAGCTGTCAATAGGAGAACACTCTCATAGATATGCAAAACATGTCAAATAAGTACAAGGAAAGAAAGAAAGCCTTTGACATATCCATTTATGCACACATAGAGGCCAATGACTATTCTTTTATGTGGTTTATGTTGGCCTCAAACCCATAGTACCTCTCAAAAGCTCCAAAATGATTCAAGGGATTAACATGTGTTATGCAAAAATATTCTACACTATGATAATTTATTCCTTGCCTAAGCAGTTACTCCATCCTAAGCTTATTTTTCTCCTTTTCAAAATAACAATAAAATTTTATAATAGGTAATAATAGATTGATTTTTTTAAAGTACAATATAATAAAATTCAAAACATAATCTGTGTTCTGACCAATTTCCAAAAATTAATTGAAAACCACATACCATGAGATTATTTATTAAAAGCTTGGTTGGTTGGTTGTACAAATGATATGTAAGCACCACATATAAAAAATTAATTGTAATTATTATTTTCAAAATATTAAATGCTACTTGTAATGCCCCACCAAGGGATCCAAAAGAACTAACCTAAAGTTTTACTAAGTTTGCCAAACATTTTTTTTTTTTAAGAATAACATGTACAACAATCATAAAGTAGTTGAAGCAATAACGTACAATTATACATAAGGAAACATAATAGATTACATTCCTTAAGGATCCCAAGATGTTGAATCACATTTAAACTTAATTAATACTAAGTCTAACAAATACCACATCCACATAAAATAATAATTATGAGTCCAAGTCCATTTAAATAATATACATTTGTTCTAAATGCCACTTGGCAATAAATTAAAATGCACAATCATCCACTATACATGTCATCGGGTATGCAAGGCTGAAAGAATATACATTTATAGAATAGATACATCATCCCTTTTAGATCCATGAAACAAGATACAATACAATAAGTGAAATCATCCATCATAGTATAAAAAGATAGAATGAAATGAAATACAAAAAAGGTGTTAGATTGTGGTGACTGATCAGGAAAGTACTGTACATACTTCATAAATAGTGGGATTCGGGGCATCGCCCCGAAAAAAAAAAAATTTTGGAAGTAGCCGACATCGACATGGTAGCCGACATATTATGGCCGACATATGGCCGACATGTTATAACCCTAAAGCGGTTTAATACTTGTATAAAAAGGGCTTAGAGTTGGGTATTTTTGAGGTGTGGTGATACGAAATTGGTTCTTGCGGCGGTATTGAGCTGTAAGGGATTACGGATTGTAATCAGGTTGTAATCACTGGATTGTAATAAGATCGGACTTGCTGTTTGGTGGACGTAGCCCAGGGATTGGGTGAACCACGTTAAATCTTGGTGCCTTGTGTTCATTTCTGTGTGTTCTATTATTTTTCTGTTATTGGTTATATTTGCATGTAGTTTTTATTTTCTGTCTGTGGTTTATCCTAACAAAAGGAACTCTAGCCATGACATCGACAGATGGATCTCAATGGTAAGAGCAAAAAACACTACCACCCGACCTCATGGTAACCCAAAAAGGTTCACTCATATTGCATTGAGGAGATAGTCTCAAGTTCCAAATAGGACATCAATCCCAAAATCAAAATAAGATCTAAGTAAAGGAAACCCTAAAAGTAATCTAACTCAAAGGTTCCAAGATCTACTACAAAGACACATAGGAAATCTACTATGTAAGCGGGCAAGTGTCATCGCATGAATCAGTGCTAGAGTTACCCTAGAAATCTAACTTGACCTTGACCCCCTAGTGACTCTATGCAGCACTAGTATCCTTTCATACTGACAAGGCATACTAACGATGCATGGTTGCAACCAAGCATTCTATCTACTCCCATCCTAGTCTGCACTAGCACTCGAGGCATGGGCTAGAACATAAAAAGACTCTTATTAGGTTCATTTTACTCTTATTTAGTGTAGTGTTTTCACTTATTAAACAACTTATAATGGGTTACACTGGCAGCCACTTTGGGCCCCAACCTCCATTGCAAGCCACTTCCTAACATTACATATAGATAACCTACCCTAAGCTCATAAAAGTATAAATCAAAGAATCACAAATTTTGCCTTAGTCATATACAAGTGACTGGAAAGCATCAAAAGATAATTTACAATAACACCTCAGTTCTTCACAAGCAACTAGAAAGAATCCCAAAAATAATTGATCGAAGACTCAAAAAGGTCAAGTCAAATATGTCATAACATTCATCTCGTTATCCCATAAGGACACTGAAAGTAATAGTAAAAAATATAACCAAACTCATCATAGAGCATACCAAACACATTACCATGGTTGAGCTTAAAAGATCAAGATCAAATCATCATAATACCACAAACACAGAACTCCCAGGCCTCTGGTAGACATCCTAAAACTAGTCAACACTCTAGTCAACCCAAACCCAAAACATAGACAACATACAGATGATAGTGTAGTTTCATAGTTTGTTTGATTTTGAAAACACATGGTTGAGTTAACATTAAGGTTTGTATTTTCATTCAATGTAAGTTTTCAAACATATGAATTTATATTTTACCCTTAACCATATAACACATTTCTTATATTTGAATAAAATGCACAATTACCATTATCAAATTATAATTAAATGTTCTCAATACTTTAAAGGTAATTATTTGTTAAATTATTAAAATAAAAAATATTTAATTTTCTAATAAAATAATTACCATTTTATTGAAAATCAAGTCACTAATAATAATAAAATAAAAAATTTAAAACTTCATTAAATAATTGGTATTATCAAATAAACTTAATTAAATTAATTATTAATTATTAAAAACAAAACTATGTTGACGCTTTGATTGTGAAAAGAAATGATGGCTCCACGCTGCGAATCCGCGTCATGCGAGGCTAAAGCCTATTATTCTCAGCCATTTGCAGCAAGGCTGGTGCCACTAGTTCTGCTGTCAGCTACGAATTAGAGCGGAGGTCTGTGTAGGAGAAGTGGGGGAGCTGTGGGGAAAGCAGTTGGACTTTGTGTGGGGTTGTGGCTGGCCAGGGTGAGGTGCACAGAGGGATTTCACCTTCTGCAGGGGTGTGGGAGGTACTAAAGAGAATCGATGGGCTAGTTTCAGGTTTTGGCTTGGAGATATTGCCTTTGAGTCTGAGCATGGGGAAATCGAAGGCCCCTGGGGCTCAGGTTTTGTCTGATGATTTAGAAATGGCAGATGCATCTTTTCAGATTTGAGGAGGGGCAAAAGGCTAGATGGTCAATATCCCATCTGGAGATAATGTGGCATCATCAAATGGTTCTTTCCAAATTAAGAAGATGAATGGGTGTTTGGAGAGATCTGATAATCAACCAGTGTTGATTATTCAACCAGAGCAAATTTTAGAAGATGTGGAGTATTGGGGCAAGCATGCGCTCATATGTAAATTTTTGGGTCTCTAACTCTGTCTCCCTGTGTTGGAATCATGAGCGCATCAGATTTGGAATCCAGAAGGGGATATGGAAATTCTAATGGTGGCTAACAACTATTTTATGATTATTTTCTCAAGCATGTCGGACAGGAACAGGGTTTTTGAAGGAGGCCCATACTTCTTTAACTAAGTTGGGTTGTTCATCAAACCCTGGCACACTGGATTCAATTCCATTGAGGAGATCCCATCTTGGGTCCCTGTGTGGATTCAGCTTCCATGTCTACCACTAGAATTTTGGAGAGGGGATATTCTTCATTCGATATCTCTTTTTCTTGGGAAACCAATTGGGTCGGCCTCCCAAACCTAGGATCGAAAGGTAATTTCATATGCACAAATATGTGTGAAAGTTGATCTTGTGAATCTACTGCCTAATTCTTTGGATGTTTTCTTAGGCCCTTGTTCTTGGATTCGACAGTTGGACTATGAGACTCTACGCTTTAGATGCACGATTTGTCGTGAGTATGGGCACTTGCAATGCAAATGCCCCCAAAATAAATTTTCTCAATCTCCAACAATCGCGATGCCAACCCCTAAGGATAACAAGGGAAAAACCCCTATGCCAGCTGGTCCCTCTGTAGATAAGGAGGGTTTCATTCCAGTGAAGCCGCGTAATAGAAGAAAGGGGCAGAAGCAAACTTGGATGAATAGACAAAGTGATGACACCTTCAACAAGTTTAATGTGCTGGAGAACTTAATACAGGAGGAAGGTATACCTGTTGAGATACCCCTGGGTGATGGTTCTCTGTTGGAACCCCAAGTAGAAGAAGTTGGGAATCGAGTCCAAATTCTTGAAGAAGCACAGGGCCAACCAGTTGGTTCAAATGGATTGGTTCAAGGGCTATGTTGTGATATTCCTAGTAGCTCACATCCCCGTGATAGTTTAGATATCATAGCCTCTACCCATCCTAGCAAGAAAGGAGTGATTGACAACACAAAAGGTTCTAAAGTTGCATCCACATTGGGCTTATAGCAAAAGCACTTTAAAAAAGGGACCTTAGAGAAGTCTGCTAAGAGTGGAAGGAAAATAGATCAAGAGAAAGTTAAGATGATGGGTGAGACTTTGGTTGAAGTGGGGTTTGTGAAGCCCATTAACTCCCACTTCTCACAATCTTATAAATGATTGTTATTTCTTGGAATGTTAGGGGGTTGAACAGCATCCCTAGACAAAAGGTTGTTCGCAGATTGATAGATTCTCACTCTCTAGATTTTTTTTCATTCAGGAAACTAAACTTTTAGTTGATGAATTGAATAGTTGTGGGCCAAATTTATGGCCCCATGGTAGTTGGCAGGTAGTTGGTGCTCAAGGAAGCTCAGGTGGTCTTTCTTGTCTCTGGAATCCTAAAAAGGTGACTCCCCTGTGGTGGACTGTGAGTAGGTCTTCCATCTCTTTTATGGCTTATCACTTTGAGACAGGTGAAAGGTGCTTGTTTTCCAATATTTATGCTCCTACTGATTTGGTTGGCAAATCTCTTATGTGGTCGCATATTACATTTGTCTGATCTTTAGATCCTTTCCTTCCTTAGATTGTTGCTAGAGATTTTAATGATGTAACTAATCTAGAGGAAAAGAGGGGCGGGACCTTTTGTTTGGGTCCTTCTTCTAGTATGCTAAGAGATAATATTAGTTCTTTGAACCTTATTGATGTTAAACCTAGTTCTGGTATATTCACTTGGAATAACAGAAGGAGTGAGATGGAGGCTATCTCTGAAAGGCTTGATAGGTTCCTGGTTTCTTGTTTTTGGATGAATATTAGATGGTCTACCAGTTCAGAAATTCTTGATTGGAAAGGCTTTGACCACTGGCCTATCAGGCTCTCTATCACCCCATTCAAGACTTCTAAGAATCCCTCTTTCAAGTTTCAGCTGATGTGGTTGAGGGATCCTTCCCTTCAGGATCTTATGATAGCCTGGTGGTATGAGGGCAGGCCTCCTCATGGTACTTCCATGTACACCTTTGAGAAGAGGCTTCAGCATGTGAAATTTAGGCTAAAGCAGTGGAATAAATAGTGTTTTGGAAACCTTCAAGAGCATTTAAGAGGAGCCCAAGCCAGGCTGGATAGTGTCACTCGCCAAATCAGGGACCAAGGAATGACTCCAAATTTAATGTCTAAAGAATCCTCAGCTTTGAGGGAGGTTGAATAATGGGAGCTTCAAGAGGAAATATTTTGGAAACAAAAGTCCCGGGTGGATTGGTTGCAAGAGGGAGATAGAAACACTGCTTTCTTCCACAACACTGTTAAAGCTCGCAGGTTTGGAAATACCATTACTTCTCTTGTTTCTTCTTTTGGAGATCATCTCTTTTCCAGGGAGGCAATTTCTTTAGAAGCCACTAATTACTTCTCTCAACTCTTCTCTAAGGAGGAACCTGTTTCCTTGGTGGAGACTAGGGCTATTTTAGATTTCATTCCTCATCTTGTGTTTGACAGTATGAATAGAGATCTATTGAAACCTATTATGCTTGAAGAACTGGAGAAGGTGGTATTCAGTATGAAGAAAGGTAAAGCCCCAGGCCTAGATGGATTTCCCATAGAATTTTTCCAGGAGTTTTGGGAGATTATTAAATTTGATCTTCTAGAAGTTGTTCGAGAATCATATCATAATAAACAAATGCTTAAGTCTTTGAATGCTACTTTCCTGACTCTCATTCCTAAGATTGATGGAGCTAATAGGTTGGATCAATTCAGACCTATTTCTTTATGTAATGTCACGTACAAAATTATCACAAAATTAATTTCTGAAAGGCTTAAGCCTTTTCTTGCCTCTTTGACATCCAAGGAACAGGGAGGTTATGTTGGTGGTAGACAGATTCTTGTTGGAGTGGTTATTGCTTCAGAGGCTATTCATTCTATGGCCACATCCAAGGAAAAGGCTATGTTTATTAAGCTGGATTTAGCTAAAGCTTACGATCGAGTTAGTTGGGAGTTCCTAGGTCATGTACTTCTTGCTTTTGGATTTGATATGGAATGGGTGGATTGGGTTCTCAGCTGTGTGAATTCCACATCCTTTTCAGTTCTTATTAATGGAGAACCTACTGATCTATTCTCTGCTTCGACAGGGGGATCTTATTTCACCATATCTATTTATCATTATGGCAGAGGCTTTGGGAAAATTTATAAAATCTCAAGCTGATCAGGGACTTGTTCAAGGGTGGAAGTGGCACAATGATATTCTAGCATACACGCACCTCCAATTTGTGGATGATATTGGATTAATGGGTTTGGCTACCATAAATGAAGCAAGGAACATCAGAATGATTTTGGATACTTATTTGAAAGCTTCTGGACATTAGATTAATGAAGGTAAATCATCTATTTATTTCTTTAATACCCCTCAGTCGATTCAGGTCAAAATTGCAAGAATTCTCAAGTTTAAGATTAAATCCCTTCCTTTGATCTATCTTGGAATACCACTTGCCCTGGGGACTCAGCTGAAAGAATATTGGCAAGGTCTGTTGGAAAAATTTTGTAGCAAGGTGAGTCACTGGACTCATAGATGGCTCTCCTTTGCTGGTAGGGTCATCCTCCTCAAGACTGTGATTCAGGCTCTTCCCATTTATAGGTGTCTGGTCCAAACTCCTCCTATTGGAGTTTTGAAAGAGTTTGATGCTCTGTCACAACAATTCCTTTGGTTAGGCAATCTCCTCTCTTGTAAATGGAGCTTGGTCAAGTGGGACACTATTTGCCTACCTAAATTTGCTAGGGGATTAGGCTTGAAATGTATGGCTTTTGGTGTCAAGGCTCTGGCAGCCAAGTTATATTGGAGGTGGTGCAAGAATCAAGAGTGAGATTGGGCTAAAATTCTTGCCCATAAGTACTTCCCAGGAGTGGAACTTCAGGATATTCCTAGATTGGAGCTGGACGGTAAGGGATCCTTTATTTGGGACACTCTTAAAAGAGGTGCTCCTCTCATCAAGGATTGTTTAATTATTATTATTAAATAATTAATAATTAGTAATTTTATTAATTAATTATTAACAAATAATAATTAATTTTTATCATACAAATTATATTTAATAAAAATAAATTTTAAAAAAATGTATTTTTTTTTAAATTCTCGCTGGCCTTTTTCTTGCGGCAACATGTCTTACTGTTGTCGCAACAGTTTTACTACTACTGCGAGCAATAATGCGACCTATTGCCATAGCTTTAAGGATATGACAAAGGTTGGGGGGGTGTGGGAATTGGTGGCCCAACCCCACCCTCTCAAAAAAAAAAAAAATCTTTTTTAAATTCATTTTCATATATATTCAAAATTCCTTTTTTAATTTTGTATGTTTGTTAAAAACCATTCCATCCCAATCAAATTCTTATTATGTATGTATGTATGTATGTATGTATGTATGTATGTATGTATGTATGTATGTATGTATGTATGTATGTATGTATGTATGTATGTATGTATGTATATATATATATATATATATATATATATATATATATATATATAAAAGAGATTCTAGCAATACTCTGATAGGGAAAATACGACAAACCTGTCAAATTTATTTACTAAAATTTTAATTTCATTTCAACCCTCCCTAATTAGAACAGTAATTTATTTTATCTATAGAATGAGAGTTTCTAATTGCTTTTCTAATCCTGAAATATAGATGAAAATCAATACGAATAACAAAAGATTCAGAATGAAAGATTGAAATATTCATGCAACAAAATTTGGGAAACAGATTTCAATAATCACGAAGAAAACAAGATTATCTAGATAACATAATTTAACCGATTAAACAAAATAAAAGAATCTACCTGGTTCTGATGCTAAATTCTCAAACACCAAAAAGATTGTGAGAGAAATTTCTTTTCTCAAAACCTTCTCTTTGAAAATTCCTTCTCCAAAATTCTTGGTCCTTGGAAAATGGACCAGGTCAAATGCTGATAAGGAGTTCTCTCCTAAATTCAGGGCACTAATTGTGTAATCACCTGAGGGAACTCCTTGATCACAACTTTTTAACTCGAGCTATTATCTTTTCTTTTATGTTTTCATGCATGCTTTTTACAATATAAGATATCTTTATTAAATTTATTTTCTTTCTCTTTTTAATTAATTTATTATGTTTTAATCTCATGCATAAACTTTATGAAATTTAATTAAAATAGACTTTATTAAATAATTGCTTACTCTCATAATAATTTTTCAAACATTTTTGATATAATATTTATTAACTTAAGTAATAATAATATTTAGCATTTATTTAAAAATGATCTCCTAAATATATTATTATTAAATTAATTAAATATTATTACACTCTCAAAATAGATTATAATTTTCTCTTTAACTTTAATTCTTTTTATTTAATTAATTTCCAATTAATTAAATATTGAAATTATCTTAATAATTTTCCATTAAATTAAATCATTAATTAATCTTTTAATTTGACTTAATTAATAGAAAAATCACTAAAGGCCTAAAAGACAAAATATGAAAATCCATCATAAAATACCACATACAATATCAAAATTAAGGGTTAAAATCATGAATTTTTATCATACGATGAATTTAGAAGGGTAATCATCACAAATACTTGTCCTAATTTTCTAGGACAAATGGTTTGAAGATTAGGATTTGGACTCAAGAATTTACCTTCCCTCTCTTACCATTGAGATATTGTGATAGGGTACGCTCATCTTGGCAATTCAAGGAAGTCAATAATTGGTACCTGTAATCTGCATAAAATTCACACATGTACAAACACATATACTCTAAGCTAAATAAACAATGGAAAAAAGTGGTACATTGTGTAGATCTTGACTAGCAGGTGACTACAACTCCCTTCCTTAACCACATCAGAAATGGCATACATAAAAAAAACATACACACACACACACACACCATACACATGCAGTATGGGGTAAGTATCCATAGAAAACATGTATAAGTAATCCATCTAACTAATCATTATCAGATAACTAAAATCACTGTAAATAATCATCATCAAGGTATAATCAGGCATACAAGAAGTAAATAATACCAAGTAGTCTCATCGTAAAATCAATCAAGTGTGAAACAATAACTTGTAATCTAAAAGATAATGCTACTAATCATCAAGCATAAAACTGGTGTAAAAGAGTTTGGCAATAATAATAAAATGTAAACTAGGGGTAGACACTACACGACCAATCAATAAATTATCATGTCTTCAATTTGATCCAATTATACATTGCATCCAAGCACAAGGGTTACAACTTTTGCACAACTCCATACTTAATATACATTTAACCTGGTATAATCATCTAATATTTATTTTTAAAAGAAAACTCACATCAAAACTTATCTAGACAATGCAAACTCTTCATCTTAATTTACTACCTACCAATAAAATGTCATCTCTATCTCTTTTCGCGTGGAGTTCTACGAGTTTTAAGATCAACACATAACAGTAAAAGTAAATCAAGGTGCCTACAAAGTATGTGAATAATTATAGCAGCACCAAAATTCTTAGTGTTTAGAACCATTCAAGATTCTCTTCTATAATGATTGAAGCCTTTTATCTTTCATTTGTTCTTTGAAATAAAATAGAAAAATGATTTTGCATATGATCAGATAATTAAGCAAAAATCATTGTACACATTGATATTCTTAAATAGATGTATAAGTGAATTTTTTTACATTCCTAAGAGTAAAACATTAAAGTACATTGTTAGGGATGTTATTCCATATTCGTGGAAAATGTCATTATAAAACATTTTGTGGTAATGGAGCTATATAGCACTATTCATTCAATTTAATATATCTTTAAAAATATCATTTTGAAAAGATAAATTGACATTCTTAGTTCCATTAAAAAGAAAGACAGAAGACTACAACATTGAGAATAATCTATGAAGTTGTAAAGATTTAGTATAATGATCAACGCCTTATCACAACAATAACCCATTTTAGGAGGTTTGCATGAGTTTGTACACATTTATTTTTGAGTTTATAGAGCATTGTCTACTCTCTCTTTTTAACTTTTCTATTCATAAAGAAAAAGAGTATATGCAATAGTAAATAAATATATAAATATCAAATTTGTAAGAATTTAGCTTAGGGAAAAATCAACCAAGACTAAGAAGCTCAACAACTAACACAAAATAGATCAACAAAGTATGATTAGAATAATAATATGAAATTCAATTGATGTCAAAGTACACTAGGAGTGCCTGAATACAAAGGCCTCTAGAATGCTTCTAGAATGTATAGGAGTTAGCAATATGATAAGTCTCACAACTAAACACATGCCCCCCAAGAGTGGATTATTCTCCATTAAGCACAAGAATTAGTGTGACAATAAGAGGAGAAGCCTACAAAGGTGTGTCATGTAAATTATATTGTAGACACCATGTGCTTAATTAAGAGTGTGAACAACTATGTTGCCTACATGAAAACTCAATTAATTATGCCAACTTTAGTGTTCTAGACACCATGTGCTAAATTATAGTTGCTTACTTTTGTGTTGTCAACATGACAACACATATGAGTATGCATAATCCTAGGTGTCTAACTTAATAAATAATAAAATAATGCATTTATCCTAAGTAAAGTGTAAATAATAATTATTTACACTAACACCCCCCCATAAGTGCAGCTTAGGGGAATGCACTTAAGCTTACAAAATGCAAGATGGGTCTCGGCTATGAGGCCATGTTAGGTACCCATGTACGAAATAAATGCTCTACATATAAAGATGTTATGCAATACAATCTCTCATAAAGTGGAGAAAGAAGAAAACCCTCCCCCAAAAAGAGAGATAAGTACAATAATGAAGATGAGAGAAAAGAAGACCTTAGATGAGGAAAAGATCCCTGCTAGAAGAAAGAAGACAAAATTCAAGGAACTCCCCTTTTTGAAACATCTCTCACCCCCAAGAGATCTCACAAATGGATATACTTGACCTCAGTGAAGGGTTTGGCTTTTGTAGGACAATATTATAATGCAATAACCTACTCATGTATCAACTCTCTAATGTAGTGCATATGAATCTCAATGTTTTTGGTCCACTGATGTTGAACTAGATGTTTTGAGATCTCAATAGCACTCTGATGATCACAATGTATGACTATGGGTTTAGGTATGTGAAATCCACACTCCTCCAGGATATATTGTAGCTTTTGTCACCACAGTGACAGCACCTTGATACCCATCCTCAATTGGATAAAGAGAAATACTGTTTTGCTTCTTACTTTCCCAACAAATGGGGCTAGAACCAAGGTGAAACATGTAACCTAAAGTAGACTTATGAGAATCAAGATCCCCTAAATAGTCTAAGTCTGTATATCCAACCAGTTGAAGTCTAGTACCTATTGCATAGTGTATCCCATGTGTATGTGTACCTTGTATGTAGTGCAAGATACTTTTGGAAACCTTCCAATGAAGTTTATGTGGCTCTTACATAAAGAGAGAAGCCATGCCAATTGCAAAAGCTATGTCAGGGCATGTATGTATCAATTAGATGAGACTCCTAACTAACTGTCTATACAATGTAGTATCAACAAGTGGAGTGGAACACTTGGCCTCTACCTTGAAACTTGAAAGAAAGGGAGATGGAGTAGGCTTGTAGTCACTCATGTGAAATTAAGAAAGCAAATCAAGAGAAGACTTGGGTTGAGAAAGTGTGATCCCTGCTGAAGAATATGTGATCTCAATACCAAGGAAATAATGTAGTAAACCCAAGTCTATCATAGAAAATCTATCTTGCAAAGATGTCTTGGCACTAGCAATGATGTATGAAGTACTTCCTATAATGATCAAGTCATCTACATAAAGCATGAGTATCAAGTGTGAGTCATCCCGCTAAAGAATGTAGACATTCGAGTCTGAATGACACTTGGTGAATCCTACTGAGAATAGGAAGGAATCTATCATGGCATACCAAGCCCAAGGACCCTGTTTAAGACCATAAATAGACTTCTTCAATCTACAAACCATAGTAGAATCCTATATGAACCCTTATGGCTGCTCTATATAAATCTCCTTATGAAGATCACCATTCAAAAATGCACTTTTCACATCCATCTAATGTACAACCCAACCATGAGCTACAACAATAGCTAGTGTCAAACAAATGGAGTTCATCTTAGCAACTGGTGCAAAGGTCTTAGTATAGTCAATACTAGGAACATGTAAGAAACCTTTGGCAACAAGTCTAGCCTTATTCTTATCCACACTTCCATCCACTACAAATTTGATTCAATAGATCCACTTACACCAAACCAACTTTCTTCCCTTAGAAAGGGGAACTAAGTCCCAAGTGTTGTTTATCATCGAAGAGTTACATTCTTCCTCCATGGCCTTCTCCCATTCAGGAATTCTTGATGCTTCTTTAAATTACTGTGGATCAAAAGAAATGGCAATATAAGCATGTGGAAATGATTTGTGTTGTGACCTTGTCCTCTAAGTATCTGAAGGATTCCCCACAAATGAACTTCCTAAATCAAGGGTTTTTTGGGCCCAAAAAGGTCTAGTGGAAGAAGAAGAAGGAATATCCTCAACTATTTGTGGACCCTGTGAAGGTGGTATCCTAAGAGTCAAAGTTGAAGGTTTGAAGTCACTATCATTAGTTTCCATGAAGGAGCAAGAAGGAGGAATTGAAGAAGCCAAACTTGGACAAGTTTCTTAAAAGTGAACACTCCCCTCAAAGAATATTTCATGTGTCTCTAGATCCATGAGTGTATATGCCTTAATGTGTTTAGGATATCTAAAAAATATACAAGGTTTTCTTTGAGGTTCCAATTCCCACCATTTTTGTGGAGGTATCCTTGCCCATATTGGAAACCAAAAACTTTAAAGTGTTTTACACTTGGTTTTCTGCCACACCAAGCCTCAAAATGTGTAATTCCATCTAAGGCCTTATAGGGACTTCTGATTTGGATGTAATTGGCACAACAAATGGCTTCTACCCAAAAAACTTGATCTAGAGACTTATGTTGAAGCATACAAGTGGTCATCTCCTTAAGGGTTCTATTCTTCCATTCAGAAACACCATTATGCTGGGGAGTGTATGCAATTGAATATTGAAGATCAATATCCTCATGAGTACAAAAGTCTATGAGCCTCGAGTTCACATATTCCCTTCCATTATCTATTCATAGAATGTTGAGGGCTTTCCTTGATTGTTTCTGAACTTAAGCTTTGAAGGTGATAAACTTATCAAACACTTCACTCTTATGAGCAAGAAATAAGACCCAACTGTAGCGTGAAAGTCATCAATGAAGGTGATAACATAGCAAGCCTTACCAAATGATGGTACTGAAAATGGGCCAGCTACGTCACTATGAACCAATTCAAGAATAACAGTAGCTCTCCAAGACTTCCCCTTGTCATATTTCTCTTCGGGATGCTTGCCTACTTCACAACCTAGATATACACCCTCCTAATACTTGACTTGAGTTACACTAATGACCATATCCTTGTTGTTAAGTTGTTGAAGATAGTGGTAATTGAGATGTCCAAACCTCTCATGCCAAAGTTTACTTTGTGAATTTGAGTGGATCAACAATGCAAGAGAAGTGGATTTAGGCACAAAATGAGAAAAAAAATAAAGTATTGTCTCATGATTAGCCTTTCCAATTGCAACTATAGAATCATCCTTAAGATTTTTCACCACAACTAAATCAAGAAGGAACTCCACTTTATTGCGACATCCATAGTGAATTATTTGATAGATTGAAAGAAGGTTGGTGCTAAGAGTGGGAACATGAAGAACATCCTTGAAGATGCCATTGTCTAGCTCAACATTCCATTTTCCTTCAACTCCCACTTGTGTGTCATTTCCCACATAGATGTAAGGTATATTTCATGGTTTCAAAAAGGAAAAGTGCTCCCTTGAAGGTCCCATATGATGTGTAGCTCCTGAATCAAAATTTTTCCTTAGGGAAAAATCACCGAAGATCAAGAAGCTCAACAGCTAGCACAAAATAGACCAACAGAGTATGATCATACCAAATATTGTGAATCGGGCCTTTGGGTGCCAGTTTGCAAAAATATTGCCTCAAATTTGACTATGGCCTAAGGTAGGCAAATTTATAGTCAAAATTCACCAAATCGATGCTCCAAACATAATGGTGAGGTCCACTTTGGCTCTAGATGCTCCCAATAGCTATAGATACTCTGGATCTAAATCAAGGTGTCCTTAGAGAGGTGAAGCAAGAATCGTCTCCAATGGCTCTATGAAGAGAAATTCCCTTAGCTCTGATACCATGTAAGAATTTTCCTTAGGAAAAAATCACCCAAGACCAAGAAGCTCAAAAACTAGCACAAAATAGACCAATAGAGTATGATCATAATAACAATATGAAATTCAATTAATGCCAAAGTATAGTAGGAGTGCCTGAATCTAAAGACCTCTAGAATGCTTCTAGAATGTCTAGAAGTTAGCAATATGATAAGCCTCATAACTAAGCACATGTCCACCAAGAGTGGATTATCCTCCATTAAGCACATGAGTTAGTGTGATGATGAGAGGATAAGCCTACAAAGGTTTGTCACATAAAATTATATTGTAGACACCATGTGCTTAATTAAGAGTGTGAACAACTATGTAGTCTACATGATAACTCAATTAATTATGCAAACTCCGGTGTTGTAGACACCATGTGCTAAATTAGAGTTTCTTACTCCTATTTTGTCATCATGATAACACATATGAGTACGCATACTCCTAGGTGTCTAACCTAATAAATAATAAAATAATGCATTTATCCTAAGTAAACTTAAGTAAAGTGTAAATAATAATTATTTACACAAAAAAAATTTAATAGAAAGCTAATAGTTTTAAAGAAGGGAACTTGCAAAATTTCTACAGGATGATAATAGAGTCCTTGCTCATGGAATGCACTTTTTTTTTTAGTTTATCAAGCAATTTGCTAGTCTCACTTTTTACTTTTCTATTCATAAAGAAAGAGAGTATATGCAGTAGTAAATAAATATATAAATATCAAATTTAATAGAAAGCTAATAGTTAAAGAAGGGAACCTAAAAAAATTCTACAGGATGATAATAGAATCCCTCCTCACACACTTACTCCAACCAAATCTTTGTTCTTCACCTCCCTAGAAGGAGAGTGGAATGAACCATGTAATGAGAAAATAACGATCAACATGGAAAACTGATTTTGTTACAATGTAAAATAGAAATAGTTAGGTTTATTTCATAGATTGTAATTAAATAGTGGACATTTTATATAATATCTGCAAGTTAAGGAGATGATTTTGTTGACACAGATGGCTCAACTCGTGTATGCAACTATAGGAAGCCTCTCGGCTTTAAAAAAAATTATATCTTAACTCGTAATTAAATAATTTTATTTTGACCAGTTATATAATAAATTATTAAATAATGAAATAATAATTAATATTTTACTATCTTCAAACCATTTTTTAAGGATCATGTTAATAATAAATTAAATATATATATAGATATTTTTAAATAATTTTTTATTTTAAATTTAAAAGTATATTGTATTAATTATAGGAATATTGATATTATTTGAAATATTTTATTATTTTTCTATATATAATTTTATTAAAACTTTATTAAATTGATATAGTATTTTAATATTTAAAGTTATAAGATATTTTAATATTTTAAATTTAATACAAATATTGTTGATTGTTAAATCAAAACAAAGATTTAAAAAAATATCATTTAAACTACATACATATTTAAATATAGAAAAATAATACTTTTTAATATTAAAAAAAATATAATTAAAAATAAATAAATTAAATAAAGTAAAGTAAACATTAAAAAACTAAAACTTAAAATAAAAATAAAAATACTTAAGTAGAAAAATTAATCGATTAGGCTAAATTGATATGACATAAAAGAAATATATTAGTGTATTCTAATTGTTAATGAATTTTACCATCATGATATAAAAAATAAATTAAAAACTCATTGCACGATTTTGTGCTTGCAATGATAAGTCAATAAGTGCTCGATAATAAAATTATTTTAAAAAATCTAATCTTATGTGAACAAATTAGATTATTAATAATGTTCAATTTAAATAACATAATATTTACTAACATATTTAAATAGATTAATAAATATTATTTATTTAAATTTAATTTATCAAATATTTAAAAAATTATTTTTAAAAACCATCAAAAAATCTATTATGAAAAATTAATAAGAGAAATAAAAAATAATAATATAAAAAATTGATAAGTAGGAGATAATTTTCACAGCAAGTCAAATTCTAATATTGCTATCAAGATTTAACTGTGTGATTTTGAGTCAAACTCATTGACCCATGTTTCATGAGTAGTGATTCAACATAAATCCATCTCTCATGAGAATAAATGGAACACTTAGCACTCATTAGATCTAGGTGATGCCCACAAGGGTGAAGCACCGGGACTTCCCAAGAGGTCACCCATCCCAATACTACTCCAGCCTGAGTGCGCTTAACTATAGAGTTTCCTCCATGATTACAAGCTTTGGGTTTAATCAATGAGTTTTGGGCTCTTTGTAATCACTATATTCTCTCATTGATTAATCACTATATTCTCTTGATTACAAAGAGCCCAAAACTCATTGAATACAATTCATTGTTTGGTGCCAGAGACTAAACCAAGAGCTCAGCTAAAAACTATCATAAAGATTACCATCATTAATCTACATCCAAAACTCCAATTGAGACCATGATATTAGAAAGCCATCTGATAGAAGTACAATCCAAGATCCTAACCTACATAGAATATCTCAAAAGAACATGTGAGATCCATAAAAGAAAAAGCATGCAAAATCATAGAGAAGTCATGATTTACTATCAAATAAAACATAAGGACTCAACCTTATTCTAAACATATTCTTTTGTCACAATATTAACCAAGTAGGGGAGATCAAGGAGGTTAAGTTGGGAAAATAAAGAGTTAATGTAAACCCTGTCAGTACCCAAATTAGCCAGACAATCAACTAAAAGATTGCCTTCTCTATAAGTATGCATGATGTAACATTCAGAGATTGAATCAAGAAGAGACCATACTTGATGTAATATATACTATATGGATAAATTATATATATGACATCTAATACATGCATTAATAATAATGGATGAATCCCCTTCAACATGTAACTTAGATATAGAAAGTGATTTTGCAAGTTCCAAACCAAGAAGCAAGGCCAAGGCCTCAACTTTGTTAAATTAGTACACTAAAGAAGAGAAGATGATTTTTTTGCAATCACATGACCTTTAAAATCTCTAATAATTATGCCATAGCTAGAGTTTCCTAGATTTCCTCTAGAGGCCCCATCAAAATTGAGTTTGAAATAACTCTCACTTGGAGGAATCCACTTGGTTTGTGCTTTGATAAGAGGAATCTTGAATGGATACAATGGAGCAAGAAGATGAGGGAAAATTAAATGCTTCCACTGATGAATAACATAGCCATCCCAAGGAGAAAAAACATGTTTACCCATTTATTTAATTATTGAAGCATTAACAAGCTCAACAACTGATCTCTCTATTTCTTCCAAAAATTAAGGGATTGGAGATGATGTCTATCTAAAAAATTTCTTGTTTCTTTCCCACCAAATTTTCCATACTATAGACGTAGGGATGAACTTCCAGAGAAATGAAAACATTGATTTAGAGTATAAGATTGGCTATGCTTGGAACAAATCCCATAGAAAATTAGGTAATGGCATATGGGAATTAATATTCTTAAGGGCAAAATGTCAACAATCTTGGGCAAAAGGGTAGTTTAAGAGCAAGTGATATGTTGTTTCTATAACTTGCACACAAAGCACATAGTCAAAGGGATAAGAAATGTTCAATCTGTGAAGATGATCACTACTAAAATTTGGTTCTTTAGTGCAAGTCATGAAAAGCATCATACTTTTGGAAAAATTGAGCTATTCTAGTTGAATTCAAAGCATGATATGTGGTCTAATTAAACTGGTTGTGTTGGAGAGCCAAATATCCTAGTTTAATAGAGTATTTACCATCTTTAGCTAGAACCCAAAAGAGGCAATTTGGTTGATTAGACACAAAAATATTCCTTTTAGCTAGTACTTGTTTGAAGGAAGTAGCCTGATTGTGGAATATAGGAAGAATTGAGGGGTCTTTCCAAATGACTAGCCCTGTGAATCTATGAATAGCTAAGACATAAGTAGAAAAAGATGTCTTCCAAGCTTGAATCACTATGTTTGAAAAATCCTTTAGAGAATCAATAGTTGCAAGGAGGGGGGGGAACCCATTCCATGAATCAAACCAAAAGTTGACACTATCCCCATTGTTCACTTTCCATGATATGAATGAATTAATAAGTTCTTGAGAAGCCATCATGAAATCCCAAATGATAGACCCCTTAGGTCGGTCTAGCATAGTAAGAACTGTAGAAGGTTCCAAGTTATCTAAATGTTTCTCTTGTAAAATGCGACACCATTTGGCAAAGGCTTTTTCATACATTTTCCAAACAAGTTTAGCACCAAAAGCCCTATTCCTATTGGTAATGTTGGGAATTCTGACACCTCCTATTCTATAAGTGATTGACATGGCATGAATAGAAATTAGAAGTATTTTCTTCTAACCATTCATATTATCTAACCAAAGAAAGGTGTGGATTAAAGTTTCAATTTGAGAGATGATACCTTTAGGGGCTTGTAAAATGGAGAAGTAATAATTAGAAATGGTAGAAAGAATAGTTTTGATAAGAAAAATTCTACCCAAGAGGGATAACCAACAAACCTTCCAAGCTCTAATTCTACTATTGATATGATCAATCACAGATTTCCAATAAGATGGTTTGTTTAATCCCATAAAAAATGGAACACCAAGGTAAGTAGAAGGTAAATGATCATAGGGAAAACCAAGAAGATAGATTATTCTTTGAGTAACCAATTGGGATGTATTTGTAGACACCTAAAAATCCTTTTGAAAATAAAGTATTTTTATTTTCTGAAAAAGTCCTGATGACATCATCATTTATTAATTAATTATTTATTTAATTAATTTATTTATTTTTATGCCATTAAATCCCTTTATCTTAATTTAAAATATTTAATTAAGGAATCCCTCCCAAAAATGTTTAAATCTTATTTAAACATTATTTCCTTATTTATTAATTATTTAATTAATAAATTGACCAAAAATCCCAAAATAAATAATTTTTTTTTTTTTCCCAAAAGTTGGCCAATTTCCTTAAGACCAATAACCTCTTCCAAAATCTTCTAATCCTTCTTTAATTTTGATTAAAGGCTAATCTCATCATTTCCTACCCCTAATCCCAACTCAAAATATTTAATTAAGATTAAATATTAATCCTCATGTTTATTAAAAAAGTTTTAATAAATATCTCCTCAACCCAAACCCTTGAAATAAATAAAACTTTATTTATTTCCTAAAAATCTAATTTATCCTCATCCTAAGAAGTTCTAGACTCTTCGAGAAAGTCTTCATCCTCATCCTAGGAAATTCTAGACTATTCTAGAAAGTCTTTATCCTCATCCAAAGTCTAGACTCTTCTAGAAGATGTCTTTAAACCTAATCCTAATCCCCTCCTAATCTTGTCACATTCCCTAATCATGGGTTAAGAATTACTAACCCAAACCAAAGTTAATAAATATCTCCTCCTTCACCCACCCTCATTAAATGTCATCCACTTGCCTATCCCTAAGCTAATCCTAAACCATCCTAATCCATCCTCTAATCATTTGCACAAGCCTAAGCAAGCTTAAAACCCTCCTAATCAAGTCCAAGTCGAAATTTCTCTCATCACCCTCAAAATATCTCAACCATAAAACTTTATGAAGTTCACTAGGTCATAAATGACTCTTACAAGCCCTTTTATTGCTCTTACAAGTCATTATGAGGGTCTTTATGAATATTTTATCCCTTGAGCCTCCTTTGTTGACTCATCCTTCCCCTTTCCTCCATCCTCTCACCATGTGACATGTGTCACTCCTTGATTGGCTATAAGGAAGCACAATCCATGTGCTCTCTTCTCATGCAATCTAAGCCCTCCATGAGCTTTTTCCCATCCTTGCATCTTAGCCCTCAATCCCTCAAGCCTCTTGCCTATAAATTGGATCCTTCCCCTTTGCAAAATAACACAATCCATGAAGTAAAGTTATAATGCTATTTTAAGAGCCAAATCCATACTAAAGCCATCTATCCACACCAAAAATCTACAATCATCCATTGAAGCCTTTGGAAGCATATTGAGCATACATCCTATCCATTTAGATAAAGCCACTCAAAAAGAGAGCTTCTTATTGAGAGAGTCCATTAATGGCTCATATTCTCAATTGAGAGCTCATCTTAGTCTATCTTGAAATTTATGAATTTTGTTTAGTTTGTAGAAGCTTTATTCAAATTTGGTTTCTATTAGCATACTAACATTGCTCATATACATTTTGGCACGCCCGGTGGGACCCCACATGGGTCATCTTCATTAGCTTTTTTAGTCAAGTTTTTTATGTCATTTGCTGATTTTGGCTAATTTTGCTTGTTTTTGTGATTGGTAGGATTGTATAAATTGGTTTTGTAGGTCCACATGAGCATGAAGAAGACAAAGGAAATCATAGTCTATCTCATAGTATTTGTAGATTTTTCAAGCTTATAGGTGGACAAAGCACTTGGAATTCTTCTTCCTCTTCTTGTCTATATTCTTCTTATTCCATCTACTTCTTCTTCTTCTTCTTGTGGGAGATCTTGGCCATTTTTTTTAAGGAAGCAAAATCATACACACTTCTGTTTAGTGCTTAAAATGAACCCCCAAATCATACTTAAATCCATTAAAAAATTAAAAATTTGCAAAAAAGAAAAAATCTTTTAACAAGTGAAACTAAACCAATCTAATCATTTGCATCCTTGCAACATCAAGGTTTTAGATGCATTCATGCAAAGTTAGGAACACTTCATTTTTGAAAATTTAAAAAGAACTTCAAGTTTCCATTTCAAAAGGTTCAAAATCAACACTAAGTGCACACTAAAATCTAAATCAAACTCAAAGCATCAATCAAGGATAAAATGAACCTCATTTGCAAATATGTTAAAGTTCTTTTAAAAATCTCATGAAAACTAAGAGTCCTAAATGGTTGCCAAAATTGTCCTAAAAAGCTTTGTTATTTGTTCCAAACGAATGTCTTGTTGCAAAATCTTGAATGTTTCTTAGGTTTTTCATGCATCAAAACAATCTAGGAATATCATTTTTGGGTTTAAAACATGCAAACTAGAACACAAAATCTTGAATGAAAAGCAAATTCCAAAGAGTCATTTTCACTTTTGAGTCCAAAAACAATCTTGAATGATCTAAGGTTAAAACAAAGCACTTCAAAGTTCTTAAAATAGCACACAAAATCTCAATCTTGAATGCTCAAAGGAAAAAACTTGAATGTTTAATCACTTGTCTTTGAATGCATGTTGCTAAAATCACTCTTGAGTGCCATGGATTAAAATCAAAGTTTGTTTTTTTTATGAATGCATGATTAAATCAAAAAATCCAATCTTGAATCCATAGATCAAATAATCATCTTTTGGAGCATAAAAAGAATCTACATTTTTGTAATCTTTTAAGTTATAAAAACAAATAAAAATGCTTTGAGTGAGTTTGTCATTGGACTCACCCTCTTTAATCACCCATCAATTTAACCATTGGTTGCAATCTCAGTGCCATCTATGGGGATGGGTCCACCTAAGAGGGTGTTAAGTGCTCCACACAAATCAAACTCCACTCACTTGGGTTTTTAGTGGTTTTTCTAAGTTAGAAAATTCCTTGAATGCGCATTAATCTCGCTCACACTTCATTTGGGCATAAAAATTGGACAAATCTTGACATGGAGGGCCTCCGGGTGCGCGCTTGACAAATCAAGTTTCACATATCTTTGTTTTGGGCTTAAAACAAACTCAAACTCAATCTTAAATGCCTAACAATCAATGAACATCACATGGTTTTGACGCATTTTCAATGACGCTCGCATTTCTTATGTTGACGATCTCTCGACTTCCATTATGCTAACGACGCTGTCAAATTGGAATGAACATTGTATGCCATAATCACAAGTGTCTTCAACCATAGCTTACAAAATCTAAATCATCAATTGGAATGAATGTGTGTCTTTTAAAGCCCCAGATCATGTATGTGGTCTTGTTTTACACTTTTTAGGAGGCCTGCTTGGGGATTTCATCACCCCTTGGGATGACCTCAACTCCAGCGTTCTGGCGGAGTATAAAAATTGGGAGGTGAATCCAAAGACACCTCTCTTGGAATCAAGATTTTGTCACTCGGGCTAAGCCTCAAGGAACTTTATACCCTTGAGAATTGAAAGAGGAGAAGTGGGTTACCACTCCTCTCGGCTGTGTGACATCTTTTTGGTTTCATCTACAGATTTGGGCTCACGTACCTTGTGTATATCGAGGACTCCCTAGCTAAACCAAATTTTATCCTTGTAGAAAGCTTCCTAAGATGTCGGTGTGTTTGACGTGCTTGCTCAAAACTTTTGTCTGCTTGTTTTTTCATAGCTTTTGAATGAATGTTTGGCAATTTTGGTCGAAATCCCAGAAAAGTAGAAATCTCCCAACTCAAGGCATACTTAGCGTAGTCACTGCCTTATCAGAAAATCATCCAAGCTCTCCTGATGCAACTGAATCTATCTAGTTCTTTGCCTTAGAACAATCCAAAATCCAAAGTCCATCCAAATCATCCCCCTAGCCAGCTAGCAACCCAATCCAAAATCACTCAAGCCTTTAAAGAGTTGTTGTCACTTTGCTAGATTTTGCTATCCAATCAATCCTACCAATCAACCAATCTCACCAAGGTTATCCCTTTGACAGAGCATTGTCTAGGGTAATCCAACTTTGTCACTTGTATCCCTCATCATCTTGAGCTAAAGGTTGGGATCCACAAGTGGTCAATCTCGTGTCATGCCATAGGATCACTAGTCTATCCTTAAGTTTACACAATCACCACAAATCTTGCACATAGGAAAGCAAAACTCTCACTTTTTGATAGCATACCCTTGAAGTCTTCCACCCACAAGAAAGCCAAAAATCTCCAGCCAATCCTCCTTAGGTCTGTCATACAGCTTTGACTCTCCCTAGGAAATCTTTCATCAGCCAATCCAAAATCTGTGCTTAACCCAAATCCAACCATGAGCTTCCGTGTTCATCCATACGCAAGACCCGATCCCCATCAAACTCATCATCAAAGCATGAAGCACCAATCCTATCATGATGTGTTTGGTCGCATTGTCCTTTCTCCTGCCACCTCCTATTCCAATGATGAAAATCTTGTTGACTATGACGAGTATATTAAAAGCCTTAGAAACATTCCTCCAAGCATCCCCCAAAATCCAAGAGTGATTCCAAACTATCTAGTCATGCCATCTGATATTCCAGCTTCCCCTCCATCACCCCATCAACCAAGCTTCCAATCTTCCACCCCCATCACACTAGCTATTCCTGTCAATCCACCTCCACCTTCAACACACAAGTCTCCAAGGAATCTCCTAGAGGAAATACAAGAAAATTTGCCTCCAACAGTCAATAAGCCATGTCATCTAATCCAACCATGTGAAGTATTCAGTGATGAAGCTTCCTCATCTATAATATCACCTCTATCTCCCATAGCTATCATCCCCATACCATCCATCAAATTGCTCAAAATCCTTCCACTTCCCGCAAGCATCAAAATCCCACCACCTATCAAATCCCTCCAAATCCTATCCACATCGCCTCCAAGCATTTCCCAAATCTCTCATAATGACCCTTATGCATCCATCTTCTACTCACCCATCTCCACTACTGAATCTCCCATCTATCCATCCACTGCCTTTGAAGAATCCATCCCTTCACCTCCTATCGCACCATCCACTCCAAACCAATCCTATCAAGATCCTGCCCAAAAGCATGTTGACATCCCCCAAAGCATAAATGAAGATATCATCATACCATGTCTTCCATCCATAGTGCAGTCACCATCTCCTCCATCTCCAAAACCTGAAGCCATATCTCCTCCACTACAAGATATCTTGTCATCCCACCAGCTACATCAAGATCCTATCCTTCCATCTCCCCCGCTCCATGCTTCTATCTTACCACCTATCCAAGCTATTCCACCATCTATAATCTACCCTCTTGGTTCACTTACATTCATCCATGGTGCCCTCTCTTAGCAGAAGAATTAAGAACAGTATCTCCCCATTGCAACACACCTAATAAATCACTTCTACCATTTTCTGCAAGCAAAAAGTTTCCTCAGCTTGTTCAAATGCTCAATCGATGGCATTATCAAGGTCAAGGTTTAGGACCACAAGAGCAAGGAATTAGAGAGCCTATTATTGCACAAAAAAATCTAGGATTTAATGGTCTTGGATATGTATCCAAAGGCTCACCATCTAAAGGTGTTGGTACACCACACCCCCAAACCAAGCCTATCTCCAAGCCCACCATGCCAGCCTCCCATCACTCCTTCAAGAAATCTTATGTCATCCCCCCTCCACCATCTTTGCAACCCAAAACAACCTACCATATCCCCCCTTCATCCGCTAAATCCATTTTGGGTCCCTATGTCCCAAAATCTACCATCCTCCATCCTCCTATCAGCCATCATAAAAATCCTATTCCATCCATTCCTATGCAAGATCAACAAAGGCACATATCAGGGCACATCATCCATCATCATCCCCCTACATGCTCTTTCATATCCTCTCCATCTCACAAAGCTTCTCCTAACCATCTTCCCAAAGCTTACCATAGCAATGTAAATGCCAACTTCAAAATGCATAAAGCTAAAAATCCACATCCTAGGCAATCATATGTCTATTCTAAAAGACATACTCCAAAAAGGCAAAATCCAATCAAAGAATGCAAAACAATGCAAAAGCCTATGAAAAGAAAATCCAAAACCATGTGGATCCCCAAGAAAAAAGTTGAAACCCAATGCATACTGGCATCCACCATTGCTAATCCCCCATCTAGTGACTCATGTCCCCCATCTCCTAACTCCATCTTGGGTGCCCATATCCCCAAGCATGCTTCCACAAATCCTCCATCACGCCCGCATCTACCATCTATCCCCCATATGCTCTTTTCACACCCGTCCCAACATGTGCCAATGTTGCTCTTGCAAGCATCCCCATATCATGCTCCTTTCCAACCTTTTCATCCCTCTATCTCCTACCATCAATCCCATCTAATCCGATATATTGCATAAATCACACATCCGGTGTACCAATAGCTAGCAACAAAATTGAACATTCCAACAGCCAGTGAAAAATCCCAAAAAAGCCAAAATAGCTGAAGAAAGCCAAAATCATTCTAGCTAAGTCCAAAGTCAAAAATTCAAAAAAAAAAAGAAAAATAAAGTGTCCACTGGTGAAAACTTGGCAATTCAAGTGCCTTGGACAAGTACCATGTTGAAAACTTGGCAAACAAGCGTCATGTGTAATCCTGCCATCCCCAGCTTAGCCTATCACCCTCATGCTTTTGGTCATCTCTTGACATCCAACTCCATCTTCCAATCTATCCACCTATTCTCCATCCTCCAGCTTCCATCTCACACCATCCACTAATCTTATGCAGCTTTAGCCAATCATCTTAGCTATCATCCATCTCCCTAGCCCCTTCAGCTTTTTCCATCCTAGCTTCAATCCTATCACATCCATCATAAGACCTCCTTCCGCATGTTATCTTCTAATTGGGGGCACTATATTCCTTGGAGATCTTGTCTTGTCCATCCTCCCTTGTCATTGGTATCTAGCTCTAGGCTATCCTCATGCAAACCCAATGTCATCTCTTTATATCCATCATAATCCTAGCTATCTACCATCCTATCCAGCCATCTCATCCTGCTCCTCTAGCTATCCTTGGTCACAAAATCTCTCATCATCATTGGATGCATCCTGCCAAATCCATATCTTTTGCTATCACCCCACCCTAAGCTTTCGCATCTTGTACAACATCGAACCATCCCGCTATCCTATCATCCTGAGCTTTTTCTTGCTTGTAACTATCTTGGTCCGTTAGCTTGTACCATATCTTGATTATCTCACTTGGTCTGTCAGCTTGTACATCCTCTTTAGCTTAGTACCATTGCATATATCTAGCGTTCGTGTCAGTTCATCCTTGATCAGCATCTTGCACCCATCGCACATCTTGGTTAGCTATTCCAATGCATCCTTTAGCTAGATTTCCTATCACCAAAGTGTTATCTTTCTTAGTTCAGCTTGCCAGACGCATCACTCATCCAAATCCACCAGCTTAGGTGCTCTCTGATAGGTCCTTGTAGGATATAGCTTTCCTCATGTCTGATCTTGGTTCGTTAGTACCTCGTCCTACCCATCTTGTTGGCAAACGGTTCTCTTTTAGATTTTTGCTTTCTTTTGATTTGGACTCTTCCCTATTGGGTCTTGAAATATCTTTTCCAAGAAATCTCCTTGTTCCCTCCTCAAGGTTGCCACAATCTTCCATATCATGGTATACTGTGAATGGGGCAATCAGAGCGTAAGGTCTTGATCATGTCTTTTGCCTATTTTCCTTTTTGCTTGTGGGTTACCCAGTGTCATTTCCACACTGCTTCCTCTGGGATTCATGTGTGATACTGGGGCAATCCTTGCATGTTTTTTTTGAGTCAATTCGTCAGTCCTCTGGACAGTTGGTGACAAGGCCTTGATGTTCTTGGTAACCTTGGCAATTAACCAACAGTCCTATAGCAAATCTAGTGCTCAACTACATGGTGGTACTTCTCTTTGAAGTATCCCCCCCGCTCAAAAAGCTTCAATGGTTTTCCTTCATCTCCATTATCCCCCATCCATATCCAGCATCTGTCTCTCCTACCCCAGCTAATGCATCAGTATCTCTTTGAATCACTCATCACTCTTAGCTTTAGGGATCCACAATCCTAGTCTTAGGGATCCACCAATCCAAATCAACCCACCAAGCCTCATCTTTCGAGATCCATAATCCTAGTCCTAGGGATCTCCGAAACCCATCTTCCACCAATCTAACTCTTTGAAATTCTGTTGCATCAGCTTTATAATCCCCTCATCCATCTCCCTATCCTGGATTCTTTTTTATAGCGCTCCGCTCCTTCATCCTCTGCAATCCCTGAGATCTTAAGCTTGCTTCCTCTTGTGCCTCTGATTCTCCCTTTATCATTCTCCCATAGTAAGAGTTTGACCTAACTAAACCTCTTCTCTTAATCCAATCTGAGTCTCCTTGTTCATCCCAGATTCTTGTATTTTTCAAGAAGCCACTGAGCCTCGCTTTCTCTCCCCGCTGCCTTCCTGAGGGGGCATCTCACAGTCCATTCTCTCCTCTTCTGCTCTAGCCTTGGGCATCTTATTTTCTTATCTTTGATGCCATGCCACTTGCGGCATCACATCAAAAAGGGGCAAAATGTAGACACCGAAAAATCCTTTAGAAAATAAAGTATTTTTATTTTTTGAAAAAGTCCTGATGACATCATCATTTATTAATTAATTAATTATTTAATTTATTTATTTATTTTTATGCCATTAAATCCCTTTATCTTAATTAAAAATATTTAATTAAGGAATCCCTCCCAAAAATGTTTAAATCTTATTTAAACATTATTTCCTTATTTATTAATTATTTAATTAATAAATTGACCAAAAATCCCAAAATAAATAATTAATTTTTTTTTTCCCAAAAGTTGGCCAATTTCTTTAAGACCAATAACCTCTTCCAAAATCTTCTAATCCTTCTTTAATTTTGATTAAAGGCTAATCTCATCATTTCCTACCCTAATCCCAACTCAAAATATTTAATTAAGATTAAATATTAATCCTCATGTTTATTAAAAAAGTTTTAATAAATATCTCCTCAACCCAAACCCTTGAAATAAATAAAACTTTATTTATTTCCTAAAAAATCTAATTTATCCTCATCCTAAGAAGTTCTAGACTCTTCTAGAAAGTCTTCATCCTCATCCTAGGAAATTCTAGACTATTCTAGAAAGTCTTTATCCTCATCCAAAGTCTAGACTCTTCTAGAAGATGTCTTTAAACCTAATCCTAATCCCCTCCTAATCTTGTCACATTCCCTAAACATGGGTTAAGAATTACTAACCCAAGCCAAAGTTAATAAATATCTCCTCCTTCACCCACCCTCATTAAATGCCATCCACTTGCCTATCCCTAAGCTAATCCTAAACCATCCTAATCCATCCTCTAATCATTTTCACAAGCCTAAGCAAGCTTAAAACCCTCCTAATCAAGTCCAAGTCGAAATTGCTCTCATCACCCTCAAAATATCTCAACCATAAAACTTTATGAAGTCCACTAGGTCGTAAATGACTCTTACAAGCCCTTTTATTGCTCTTACAAGTCATTATGAGGGTCTTTATGAAGATTTTATCCCTTGAGCCTCCTTTGTTGACTCATCCTTCCCCTTTCCTCCATCCTCTCACCATGTGACATGTGTCACTCCTTGATTGGCTATAAGGAAGCACAATCCATGTGCTCTCTTCTCATGCAATCTGAGCCCTCCATGAGCTTTTTCCCATCCTTGCATCTTAGCCCTCAATCCCTCAAGCCTCTTGCCTATAAATTGGATCCTTCCCCTTTGCAAAATAACACAATCCATGAACTAAAGTTATAATGCTATTTTGAGAGCCAAATCCATACTAAAGCCATCTATCCACACCAAAAATCCACAATCATCCATTGAAGCCTTTGGAAGCATATTGAGCATACATCCTATCCATTTAGATAAAGCCACTCAACAAGAGAGCTTCTCATTGAGAGAGCCCATTAATGGCTCATATTTTCAATTGAGAGCTCATCTTAGTCTATCTTGAAGTTTATGAATTTTTTTTAGTTTGTAGAAGCTTTATTTAAATTTGGTTTCTATTAGCATACTAACATTGCTCATATACAGTATTAAAAACATAAATTTTAGATTTAGTTGCATTGATATATTGACCTAAAACTTGTGTATATAGTTCAATGGCTTTCTTCATACTTTTTGCTTCTTGATATGTAGATGATCCAAAGAGTAAAGTATTGTCAACAAAAAGAGAATGGGTTATGGAAAAAAATGTATCTACAATATTGATACCTTTCCACAACCCTTTTTGATTGAAAGAGTTAATAAGTTTGTCAAAGGCTTCTACCATAATGTTAAACAAGAATGGAGAAAGAGGGTCACCTCAGAAAGCTCCTTGGGAAGAGGCAAAGAAACTTGTTGGTGCACCATTTATGAGAATAGAAAAATGCGCACTTGAAATGCAAGCTTTAATCCATTTACACCACCTAGAAGAAGAACCAAATTGATGAAGGACTAGAAGAAGAAAATACCAATTTAGTTTATTGTAAGCATTCATCATATCTAATTTGGCAACAAAGGCTGAAATATTATGTTCTTTGATGGAATGAAGGGTCTCATGCAGTATTATAGCTCCCTAAGTTGTTTCTCAACCAGGAACAAAACCCCCTTGTTCTGTTGATATTTTTTTTTGGAATAATGTGTTTAAGTCACAAATTAATAGCCTTTTTGATAATCTTTTAGATATTGTTACATAGAGAAATAGGATGAAAATCAGCAATAGAATAGGGATCATTAACCTTTGGGATGAGAGCAATATTGGTGGTATTAATGTTCTTCAAAATGAAAACATTTTTCATGGATTCTTCAAGAATCTCAAGCAATTGAAAACAAATGACATCCCAACATTTTGAAAAAATAATTCAATGAACTCATCAGGGTCTAGTACCTTATCAGCAGGCATAGAAAAGACTATAACATGAATCTCAGAAAGAGTAAATGGGGCCATAAGAATTAGATTGTCTTCTTTCATAATCAAAGAAGGAATGGAATCCAAGATCTCATCCACAAGGTGAGAAGAGGGGGGGATCCTATGGAGGAGGGGAAAGTAGATTAGAAAAGAACCTTACACTCTCAATTTGAATTCCCTTAACATCAAAAATCAAATTTCCTAGATGGTCATGAACTGTAAAGATTGTGTTATTAGCCTTCTTTTGTTTGGTAGATGCATAAAAAAACTTAGTATTTTGATCCCCTTGTTGAAGCCACAATTCTCTAGACTTTTGTCTCCAATACTCTTTTTCTTGCTTACATAATTTAGATCACTCCTCTTGCAAATTCTTTTTCCTTGAATGCATATCAGCATATAAACCATGGAGTAAAATCTATTCATTAATTTCAACTAGTTTTTCTTCTACCACCTTTTTCTCCTCAAAAATATTTTTAAAAACATGTTTATTCCAAATCTTGATAAGCCCTTTGACATACTGCATTTTCTTGTGAAACTAAAACATTTTGGTTCTTGGGTCTAGTGGAGCATCCTTCCACCATTGTTTTAAGAGGCCAAAAAATTGGGGATGACAATACCATACACTTTTAAACTTAAAAGATGGTCTTGAAAAACTAATATGAGGAGAATTTGATAGAAGAATGGACAATTAAATAGGGAAATGGTTAGATTCTGAATATTGTAGTATATCTTATTGAATAGAATAATTCACCAATTTCCAACATTGTGAACACAAAAATCTATCCAATCTAACTGCAATCTAGTGGAACCCAACACTTCTATTAGTCCAAGTGAAAGATCTAGCTTGTTGAGGAACATCAAGTAGAGCATTATTGTCAACAAACTCATTAAAGTTTTGGGTAGCTCTAGGAGGGGGAATAGTACCTCCATACTTATATGTGGGATGAAGAATGGCATTAAAGTCACCAAAAATAATAAATCTGGCACCTAATGATTGCTGGATAAAACTTGTAAGACTAAGCCATAAAATTTGTTTATCTAACGTAGGGGTAGGGCCATAAACATTAATCAAATGGAATGAAAGTTCATATTGTTGAATGGATAACATTTTCCAATTAGTTCTTTGATGAAGATGTTGAGCCTTGATAGTCTTAGGATTCCATAATACAACAAGGCCACTAGAAGCACCTAATCTAGGAATATGTGAGGAATTCCATGTTGACCAACATCCAACTGATTTCTAAAAATTATTTTTTGATAGCTTAGTCTCCTGAAGCAAGACTAGATCACATTGGATAAAGTCAAGAAACTACTTGATCCTATTATGTTTTTTAGGCACATTTATGCCCCTAACATTCCTTGAGAGGATCTTCATAACTGACAAGGAGAAATCTTGGCACTCCTTGTCAATCATTTAGAGGTAGGAAAATTACCATCCAAAGTTGACTGGATCTCTACATCAACATCTTTTTTAACTTTTGATGCTTTTTATGGCCTACTTCTAGGCTTAGAATATTTCTTAGTTATAGGAAATGATGAAAGAGGGTTTTGTAGCATAGACAATTTCTAGGATAAATCAAAATTGGTATTAGTAAGAAGTGGATCAGCAAAGTGGGACCTAGTCTGACCAAAACAATATGTTTGAGAAGGAGATTTTTTTACTACCAAGCCAAGATCTAAAACATTCATAAAGCCCTCCATCCTAGGTGAATGGGTATTTAGTTTAAATTTTACATTATCCTTAGGTAGGTCATGGAGCATGTTATCTTCATCAAAGAATTTGGGAGGAATTGGTACACTGTGCTCTACTGCTAAATTTTGGGCATATTCAAAAAAAAGGAATGTCCTTGAGAAACTGATGTAGGTTCTAATCTAGAAAAGAAAGAAAGAGGTTGATCATTAAAAATGAGCTCATTAACAACAACATCCATCTAAGAGGGATAAATAATATCTTCTTCATTGGCAGTCTGATATGTAATTGCAAGTTTAAAAGATGTCAGTGACGTTAAAAGAGCCTGATCTAGACTTGTATACTTATCTCAATGAGTATTCTATTTAGAGAAAAGATGGGTTAAAAGAAACATAAGGTTTTTAGAAAAATTAGAGGAAAAATACCCTAAATTGGGAAAATCCATAAGAGAAAAACAATTCCTTGAAAACAAACATTGGGAGTTATCAGGACCTAAATAGTCTCCATGGAATTGATCCTTTTGTGTATAACAATGACCAATTGGTGAATGGTAAACAACTATATTTACAAATGATAAATGATATGGTTCACTTGATAGTTTAGCTTGAGATACACAAGCATCATTAGGGATAGAAGGAATAGACTATGTCCTAAAAGTGCACTTCAGCAGGCCAGAGTTATGGTTACTACAAACTATCAAATTAGAGCATCTTGGATCTCAAGATTGATTAGTAAAATGACCCAACCAAATTTCCATCTTAACCATAGTCTATGCATCCTAAATAATAATTGTTTGGTTCCAACATCCATATTTAGATGACATAATTAAGTCAGAAGGTAATGGTTTATTCAGATTTAGCAAGGCACAAAACCTTATAGAAAGAGATGGTTCATCAAAAGGCACTAGATCATGTCAAATGAATACCCAAATTTTATTTTCTATTAATTAAATAATTTGTGGGTCTCTATATTCCATTGGTAAAGTAGGAAGCTCAATCCAAAATGGCATAAAATCCTAGGTTGTATGACTAGGTTTAAAGTTTGGAGACCAAGCATTGGTATATATTCCCAACCCTTTACAAAACCAACTCTTAATTCAAAGAACATTATCCCAAGAAAGATTAGAATCAAATATAGCAATAAGAAAAGACATGATCAATGTAGAATAAATTAGTAACACCATACCAATAATGCTTCACCCAAGAAAGAAGATCTACAATCGAGAGGAAAGACCAAGTCTTACTGATGATTTTTTTGTTGAGCATCTAAGAGCTATGTGGTTCAAGAAGTCCATCTTCGATCACAAGAAGTTGGGAATCATCATCTGTGAGTATAGCATTTGAACTATTGAGATTATTATTGGGACTAGTTGATCTTACTGAAGATTTAGACCCCAATTTTTCCTTCCAAACTTTGGCAGGTTGATTTTCCACAAATTTTTAACCTCCAACTGAAATATTATTGGGACAAGACAAAAATTTTGGATCAGTAATGGAGATTTTATTTGGCCATGATAGATAAGAAGGGAATTGGTAGTTGAAATGTCTAATCTTCTCACCAGTTTTAGAAAAAATAGGTGTGGGCCACTGAAGTGGCCCATGAAAAATGTCAAAAATTGACTGGATTTGGGGTTTGGTAGCCTTGAGACCATATTTTTTCTTCTTTGCACCATGTCCACTATGACCAAAGCCATATGATATGTTGAAATCCCTTACATCCATTTTTCCACCATGATGACAAAGAAGAGGAAGATGATCTTGGTTTGAAAACCTCTCATACACATCAAGAGCTCTAGTCCTTCCACCTTGGTCATGCTCAATAGAAAACTCAACCAATTCCCCTTCTACCAGAGATCTAAATCCATTATAGCAAATTGATGTCTTGTGAATGAAAATATCTTTGTTTCCATCATTAGGGGTAATGAATCCATAACTATTTTGCAAATTAGACCACTTGACCTTTCCTCTCTTTTTCCCACTTTGTACCATATTTGTGTTTCAATAAACCAATTATAGACCTTAGTAAATATATACAAAATTATAGATTTGGATGTTGAAGGTCTCAAGTCTTGATTTCTTCTCATTTAAATATAGTAGCAAATTAATGATTGATGAAAGTCACAATTTGGTATCTTGGGCTGCAAATCTGATTCTAACTTTCCTTGATCCAACATGATTTTTTGAGGCAACTTTTTAGAAGTTGATATCCAGTGCAAGAAATGGTCTGATTTGATTGTAATTTTATCTAACTAAATAAATAATAATTTTGCACCTCCAACTCCACTTCCCAATCTTGAACTGTGAAAACCTATTGAATCCTTTCTAAAACCCGCTTCTGCAAATCTTTTGATCATTTTATGTGGGGTTTAGAAACCCTTGTAATCATTTATCTTTACTCAAACCTACCTCCCAATCTAAATTAACCTACTTCTAAGTATTCTGGTGCCAACATTGATCGATTAGTGCTTGAATTTCATTAAAAATAGAAACTTGACCAGATGGTAGAATATTGGAACTGAATTGCAAGTAGTCTATTGAAAATTGTTGTCACTATTGAAATTTGTTGTTGTTGTTGGAGTTTTTTGCTCTAAATCCATTCGCTCCTAATTTAGGTCAATGATCAATATTTTTTCATTGCTGGAGTTTGCTGCTCCAAATCCATTTGTGGCAATATTTAATGTTAAAATAAGTTGCACGTCATGTCTCTTGTCTCAACATTATGCCCATAGATAAGTGAAATTTCTTCAAATTTTCCATTTGCATCAGTAATTACTATGTCATGTTCTTTTCTTACACTGAAAATTCTTATGATTTATGCTTTCTATGGCTTGAAAATAGCAAAGCACCTTTTCTTCAAAACTGCCTTAGAACTAGATGATCTAGACATGTGTCATATTTGTCCATACAATAAACCTTTCAATTTCAAGATCTTGTCCAAATCTATTCATTTCTAATTTTGGTCAATGATCAATTGTAATGCCCCACCAAGGGATCCAAAGAATTAACCTAGAATTTCACTAATTTTGGTAGCATTATTTTTTTTTAAACATGAAAGTAAATACCACAAATAACTTATACACAATAACGGAAGTAATAGCAATGTCCATCTAAAAGTAAACATAACATACACAATAGATTACATTCTTTAAGGATCCCTTAACATTGAATTATGTCTAAAAAAACTAACATTATTGAATCCATCTAATACAAAAATCACATGAAATAATAATGATAAGTCCAATGTTTATACATTACATTTCTAAATGCTCAATCATCCATTGTACAAGTCACAGGGTATGAAAAGCTTAAAAGAATATACATATGAGAAATAAGGTACATCATCCTATGCTAATCCATGATACATCAAAGTAAAGATAATCACATGATACACATGATACATCATCATAGAAGATATAAAAATCCATCATAAAGATCAAACATAATAAACTAAGTGCACGGTTCCTCCCAATCGTAAATAGCATCATTAGACCATCATGGATCCTAGCGATCCCTCCATGCGTAACATTCCAAATCACTGAAGAGATCATCGGTATTAACATAGTAGGAATGTAACTCCTAACATATATTATATCATATATAGAAGTAATCTAAAATGCAAATAAAATCATAAGATAACATCATCTAACATACTAATCATCAATGAAAGGATACCTATCCATCATCACAAAGGATGCATCAACCACGATGTCTCAATAGATCCCAAATGATAAGAGTGGAAAAACACTATCACCCGACTACGTGGTACCTAAGTGGTCCACTCCCATCGTGCTAAGGAGATAATCTCAAGTCCCAAATAGGCTATCAAAATCACATAGCATAAATCTCTATAAGTCCAGGAATCCTAAAAGTATACTAACTCAAAGGTTCCAACACAAAACTGACATCTAATTCTCAGAGGCACACAAAGACACGTAGGAACCTACTATGCAAGCGAGAAAGTGTCATTGCATATATCATGTAGAAGTTACCCTGGCAGTTAGCTAAACTCCACAGGTCCCTACTGATCCTCATGCAGCCACTAGTATCCTCTCATACTGACAAGGCATACTATGGAATGCAAGGTCGCAACCATGCATTCTCTCTACTCCCATCCTAGTCTGTAAGAGCACTCGAGGCATGGGTGAGAACAAAACAATTATCTTTTTAGGTTCATTTAGTTAGTATTAGGTGTGAATGTTTTCACTTATTAACCAACTTACAATGAGTTACCTTGGCAACCTCTTAGGGCCCCGGCCCCCATTGCAAGCCACTTCCCGACACTACAAGCAGATCACCTACCCTAAGCTCTTGGAATCATAAATCTCAAAATCATAAAAGATAATCCATAATAAGAACATCAAATATGCACAATAAAAGCATCAAATCTCCATGAGCAAGCATCCATAGAAAATCATGACCACAACAGCTCTTTATTGGCAACTGAAGCATCATTGATAATCAAAAGTATCCATTGGTTCTCAATAACCAAAATATATCTCATATCATACTGATCGAAGACTCCAAAATGGTTGAGTCAAAACATGTCACAACATGACATCATAAAACAAAATTTCAGTCCCATCATGGCGACTAAAAAATAACCAAGGATAATTGATTGATGACTCAAAATGGTTAAGTCAAGTGTCTCATAAATAAGAATCTCAACTATAACAATTAGTAATTACAAACATTACATAGAGCATTCCATCACATAACCATGGTTAGGTTCATAAAGATCAAAAATAAGACATCATCACGACATCACAATCATAACCCCCAAGCCTCTGGTAGACGTCCTATAACTGGTCAACACTAGTCAACCCAAAACCCAAAATAAATAGCATAAAGAATACACAATGCAAGCACATGTTTTGGTTTTGCTAAAAATTACATCTTGAATTAAATGTAGAGTTCTCAATTTACATTTTCAAGTTTAGATAATGAATGGAGGAACATTTATACATTTTTCCCAACCCATGTATAGTTCAGATGGATAAAGGTTTCTCCCTATAATTCTTAAAATCAATTTTCTAATTATATTGTTTATATAAATATTGTTCAAAATTGACTCGTATGGAGTTCCAAAATCAATTATCAAATCAATAAATTGCATAATCAAAACTTTGATTTAACCTTAATTAAACTAAGTTTAATTAATCTAACTTATAATATTTGACAAATTATCATTTATCTTTTAAAAGAATGACCTTTTAAATATAATAATAATTGTTCATAACCACACACACACACACACACACACACACACACACACATATATACTTATATATATATATATATATATATATATATATATATATATATATATATATATATATATATATATATATATATATATATATATATATATATATATATATATATATATATATATATATATATATATATATATATATATATATATATACATACATACATAAATATATATATATATATATATATATATATATTAATAATACCAACATTTTAAAAAAATTGAAATCAAATCAAAAAATGCGTTTTAACAAAGTCGAAATCGCATATATAAAACCGTGCGGGCCTGTTGTTGCAGGCCTGCGATAGTGGTCGTAGAACCTATGGCAGCAGCTCCATCGGCCATTGCCACAGCTCAGAGGTGGGGGTACGGGCTCGACCCTCCCCACCCACATGCAAAGTCCGAATCATTTTTTTATTAAATAAAAGTTTTTTAACGTTTTCTTTAAAAACGTAAATCACTTTGCGATTTTATAAATTCACTTGCTGTGATATATGTCATTCGACTTTTTAATTAAATATATATGTATGTATATATGTATATATGTATATATGTATGTATATATATATATATGTATGTATATATATGTATACATATATATATATATATATATGTATAAATATAAATGTATGTGTATAAATATATATATATATATCTATGTCTATATATATATTCATCTAACGGATTTGGCTATAAATTTAAACCCTAGCCTTGTAATCTCCTCAGATCTATGCATATAAGGTTTCTCAAATAAATTTCAACTACCCGTATTGAGAATGCATACAACCAAAATAGAAAAATCCTCAAAAGACATATGGAAGACATGAAGAAGATAGGAAGTGCAAGATGCAGAAATAGTATAAGTAAAATCACAAGAGTCTACCCAGATTCTGATGCTAATTCATTTTTCCTCAAAAAAATTGCAAAGCAAGCTCCTCCCTTCTCCAAAGTTCTCAAGTCCTCCAATGCTCCAAAATGCTCTCCCACGCTGTCTCTAAGCTTCTAGGAATGCCTGAATATAAAGAGTTCTCAGGAAGCATCTAGAATGTCTCTAGAAACAACTAGAAGGTGTCACTAACTAAGCATGTGTCTTTTCCAACCTTCTAGATGAGTCATAAGGTTGTAGACACCATGTGCTTAATTGGTACACTAACCCTTGTGTTGTTGACATATGAGAAATAAAATGGTGTTTTTACTCCTAGGAAAGCTTATAACTCTTATTTAATTTTTATATAACTTCTATTTAAATTTTTATAACTTTTATTATTATTATTTATATATTACTTTATTATTATTTTATAATTATTATTAATTTCTAATTTCTAATTTTCTTTTATTTAATTCTTTTCCTCAATTAATTCTCATTTAATTAATTATAATCAAAATATCAGAGATCATGATATTATATTAATTTTATCCAAATAATTAATTTATTAATTAAATCTATTTATTAAGACTTAATTAATAGAAAATTCACCATAGACCTCCAAGATAAAATATGAAAACCCATCATAGAGCAATTCACACAAAATCAGTCTAAAGGGTTAAAAATCACGAAATATGTCATCCAACACATTCGGTGGGTAAAATATCCAGATACTTGTCCTACCTCACTAGGACAAATGGTTTAAGGGTTTGGGATTTGGACTTGAGAATTTATCTCCCTTCTCTTATCATTGAGATAATATAATAGGGTAAGCTCATCCTGGCAATTCAGGGAAGTCGATACCCGGTACTTGCAACCTGCATAAAAAACCATGCATGTACATACAATATATATAATACTAAGCTAAATAGGCAATGGTAGGAAGTCGTGCATCATGTAGATCTTGACTAGCAAGTGACTATGACTCCCTCCCTTTACCATATCAGAAATTCCATACAATAAGAACAAATACGCACACCATACACATGCAAGTATGGGGTAAGTATCCATAATAAACACATGAGATAATAAGCCATCTAACTAATCATCATCAATAACTGAAAGTAATGTAATGATCATCATGCATACATGAAATGTAAAGTCTAAATGATCCCATCATATATCAACTGAATCCATAACATAATGTCTGACAGTCTCAAAACAATACTACTAATCCATCAACATAAAGCTAGTCTAACATAGTTCGATAATGATAACAACAATGTCCAGAAAGATGTGAACAAGGGCAGGCACTACATCAATATTCATTCACCACTAGAGTTCATTGTTTCATAAGTTTCCATATGGATACTTTTTTAGAATAAGAGTTTCTAGCTTCAATATAATATCTTAAATCAAAGAAAAGTGGAGATAACAATTAATAAATATCAAAACAAGAGTTAGAAGTTGAGTGAGATAAATTTTGGTTAGTAGATAATTAACGAGAAGGATTTCCAATTTTCCAACTTTTCTAGCCAACTCACAACTTTTTTGGACAAATAGCCTATTGGCTAAATAATTAAACCTCTATGAAGCATTGTAAAGAAATGAAGAGCTATGTAATTTTTTAAAAAAATTAATCATATGTTACTATAAATAAAAAAGCATTCTATGTTTTATGAGGTTCATATATATAACCTTAAATTGTAAAATAATTTTAGAAATTTTAGAAATTAAAATTTTGACATATAAACATTAGAAAAATCAAAAGTTAAAATTTAAAATAAAAATAATTCATTCGTCGAAGCAGAAAAAATTATTCAATAGATAACTAGAAATGATTACAATAGTATTAGCCTACATCAAATATAATTATTATTATTATTCTTGATACAAATTTTTTCATTAGGTATTTCCAATAGTTTTATTTCATCAAATTAAAATATTTACTGTAGTATTATGTAACTTAGATATATTTTGATTTAAATTGAAATTGCTAAAATTAAATGTAAGATTTTTAAAAAGTAAAATTATAAGGTGTTTTAATATTTAAAGTTATAAGATATTTTAATATTTTTAATTTAATACAAATGCTATTATTTATTGATATTTAAATCAAAATAATAATTATTCACCAATATATAAATAAATTGGTACAATTTTTAATTTTAATTTTTGAAAAAAAGGGACAAAAATTTATTCAATCAAAACTAAAGTATTACAAAAAACCTTAGTTACAACAAATCCAGAAACAATTACCACAATAATTAAATCCTATCATTTTCCACTAACTTCTCCAAAGTCCCAAAATAATCAACAGGAGGCCTATCCTTTCCTAAAATATCCCAACCAACTCCATTCTGCGATGCCCATTTTGCCAAAACATTAGCCACTCCATTCCATTCCCTAGGAATATGACAAAAGGTATCCAATCCACATGATTACTCAGATACAAAATATCGCAAATAATAGAGGCTAACTCTCAATTAACATCATCCACTCTTTAGCTATTTATCATATCCACAACAATCTGAGAATCTAACTCATATAATCTTCTTCCATCCCAAAGCACATCCTTGCTCAATAGTTGACTTAATAGCAAGGGCTTCCATTAGATTAGTAGAGTACTCCCCTTTATAAATAGAGAAAGGAAAGATAACTTCACCATCCTTACTTTTGCATATGCCCCCAATGCCAACCTACCTAGGATTCCCATGGGAGGAGCCATCGATACTAATTTTTAGGATACTAGTCAAGGGTGGTCTCCACCTCCCAACCCTATGAACCTTTTCTCTTGAGAAAATGAGACCTCTTACTACCTATGCAGTTCATTCCCTTATCCACCAGCCCAAAATTCCTTACTATACTATAATCTCCAAGGTCAATATGTTTAGTCATATCACACTTGGCATAAATAGTTTCCTAGAGTCTGCTCAAAATTATCTGTCACAATTTAGTGAGTCCCAAAATTGAGATGCAAAAAATCCTGCAATTCTACTCCAATGAAAGATTCCATCTAATGAAAGTAGGTCTAATAACCCATGCCACCTAAAGGAAAGTGGTGTTCATAGGGGGTCTACCAAGTCGTTCCCAAAATTTAATGCGAGACACAATATGGATGTAACCATGATGCCATGCCTCCCATCACTTGTGCCAGAGTTCTGTAGAAATGGGGCACAGAAAAAATTAATGGGATACACTCTTGCCAACCTGAAGGAAAGTATTTTTCATAGGGGGCCTACCAAGTCTTTCCCAAAATTCAATGAGAAATGCAACATGGATGCAAGCATGATGCCATGCCTCCCACCACTTGTGCCAGACTTCTCTAGAAAAGGGGCACAAAAAAATAAAATGGGATACACTCTTGCCAACCTGAAGGAAAGGGGTTTTCATGGGGGGTCTACCAAATCTTTCCCAAAATTCAATGAGAGATGCAACATGGATGCAACAATGATGACATGCCTCCCACCACTTGTGGCTGACTTCTCTAGAAAAGGGGCACAGAAACAATAAATGGGATACACTGTTTCCATCTTGCATAAAAACCATAAGAAGAAAGTACACTTAGGCCAAGAAAAATTATTCCAAACTTTCTTCCACTAGGGAACTTTTGCTAGACCATGTCATTGTTTATCTAGCCAAGCATAACCTTCGAAAACACTAAACTTTCCTTTAGGACTCAAACCCTAGGAAAAGATATCCTTGTCCCTAGTAGAACTACATAGCCTACCCAAGAGGACATTGGTAAGCTTGGCCTAAATCTCCATCAAACCACCTAAAGGCCACTTAAGTGGGTCCTTCCAATAGGTCACATCCACTTATCCTCACCTTTTGATAGTCTTAAAGTGTGCCACCTTATTTCACCCTACTTCCATAAAAATATGGAAAAGAGGCTGAAAATGGGGATGATTGTTGAGAATGGGAGGATGGTCATCCTGGGAATCTTGCCAAAATAAAGCACATGATCCCACATTACATATCTAGAAGAGACCATCCTTATTAAGATGTGCTCCCTTTTCTAGAGTATCCCAAATAAAAGAACCTTTTCCCAATTAGAGTGAGTCTTGGGATATCCTAATGATCCACTCCTAGAAAATACTTTTGGGCAAGAATCTTGGCCCAATCCTGATCCTGATTATTGCACCACCTCTAGTATAACTTAGTAGCCATAGCCTTGACAATAAGAGGCATACACTTGAGACCCAGACCCCTAGCAAACTCTGGCAAGAAAACCATTTCCCAATTGACTAAACTCCACTTTAAAGAGAGAAGGTTACCCAACCATAGAAATTATCGAGACAAAGCATCAAATTCCTTCATAACACTAATAGGGAGAGTCTATACACAATATCTATAGATGGGAAGAGCCTAAATCATTGTCTTAAGGAGAAGAACTCTCTCTTAAGAGAAGAACTCTCTCAATGGAAGAGAGACACCTATAAGTCCAGTGGCTAACCCTACTTTGGAGTTTATCCAAAATGTCTTGCCAATAGTCCTTCAATTGAGCTCCTAGAGCTAAGGGGACTCCAAGGTATATCAAAAGAAGAGAGCCAATTTGAAACCTAAGAATCCTAGCAATCCAATGCTAAATAGGCTATAGAGTATTAAAGAAATAGATGGAGGGATTACCTTTGTTTATTTTCTGCCCAAAAGCTTTCAAATAGGTGTCTAAAGCCCTTCTAAAATTTCTTGCCTCACTGATTGTAGCCAAGCCCATCAGTCTAGTATCGTCCATGAATTAGACATGAGAATATGGTGGGAGATTATTATTTCATTTCCACTCATAGATGAGAGCTTGCTCAACCTATAATTTAATAAATCTACCCAAGCCTTTGGCCATAATGATAAAGAGATATGGAGATAGAGGATCCCCTTCCTAGAGTCAACAAGAAGAAGAAATTAGAATAGTAGGTTCTCCATTAATAATAATTAAAAAGGAAGGATAAATCACATAGCTGATAATCCAATCAACCCATTCCACATCAAAACCAAAATCTCAAAGCATTCTTCTCAAGAAGTCCTAGCTTACCTGATCATATGCATTTTCCAAGTCCATCTTGATAAACGTGGTCTTTTCCTTGGAGGTTTCCATAGAGTGAATAGCCTCTAATGCAATTACAACCTCATCAAGAATTGGCCTACTGCCAACAAAACCTCTCTACTCCTTAGAGATCAAATTATCCAAAAAAGGCTTGCACCTTTTAGCAATTCATTTGGTGATAATTTTGTAAGTAACATTACACAAAGCATTAGGTTTGAATTGATCCAAACTATTGGCCCCATCAATCTTGGGTATGAGAGCCAAGAAGGTAGCATTCAAAGACTTGAGAATTTGTTTGTTCTTATCGAATTCATGGAAAAATTCAATGGGGAAACCATATAGACTAGGGCACTTTTCTTTCTTCATACCAAACACCACTTTCTCCATCTCACCTAATGAAATAGGTCATAAGAGATTCATTCCTATTCATTTCATTAGAAACAAGGTGAGGAATGCAATCTAAAATGATCCTTTCTTCCACCATTGGAATGGACTCCTCCCTAGAGAACATATTGGAGAAGTATTTGATGGCTTCTAGAGAAATATCTTCCTTGGAAGAGAGATGTGCTCCAGTAACTGATATAAGAGAGGAGATAGAATTACCAAACCTACGAGCTTTAACCATGCTATAGAAAAAAGTTGTGTTCCTATCTCCCTCCTAAAAACAATCCACCTATGACATTTTCTTCTAGAAGATTTCTTCTCATCTCCCATTCCTCTAAATCCTTAAGTGTTGAGGACTTAGTAGTAACCAAATCCATGGTCATCCCTTTGTCCCAAATCTAGCATGTGACACTATCCAGCCTAGATTGAACTGCTAGCTTTTAGGCCTAGAGTTTCTTGAAACACTGTTTGTTCCACCTTTTAAATCTAAGTTTCAAATGCTAAAGCCTCTTATCAATATTGAACATGGCAGTACCATGGGAAGGCCTACCCTCATGCCACCACACTATCATAAGATCCTATAAAGAGTGATCTCATAACCACATCAACTGAAATTTGAAAGAAGGATTTTTGGTAGCCTTGAAGTGAGTAATAGAAAGCTAAATAGACTAATGATAAAAGCTTCTCCAATCAAGAACTTATGATTTGGTAGACCTTTTGGCATCCATCCAATTACAAGAAACTAAGAACCTATCTAACTTTTCTAAAATAGCATCAATCCTACTCAAACTGTTGTTCCAAGTGAAAGCACCATTGTCAGGGTTATTATCAATGAAATTTAAGAAACTGATATTATCCCTAAGCATATTTGAGGAAGGGCCCAACTGAGCTACCCCACCCCTTTTTTCATCTAAACTAGTTACAGCATTAAAATCCATAGCCACAATCCAAGGGAAGAAAGGTCCCAAGGAGCAAACAAAGGTGATGTGAGACCACAAAAAATATTTACCCACCAAATCATTAGGAACATAAATATTAGAAAACATGCACCTTTCTCTAGTCTCAAAGAGATAGAGGACCTACTTGAAATCCACCACAAAGGTGCCACCTTCCTTTGATTCCAGAGATAGGAAATTCCCCTAGAGCAACCTTGAGCCCCCACTCCTTACCAGCAACCATGGGGCCACAACTTTGGTGTAAAACTAGCTAGGCCATCAATTGTAAGCTTGGTTTCCTAAATGAAAATAATATTTGGATATTGAGACTTAAATAATCTATGAACAACCTTTTGTCTAGGGATTTTGTTCAACCCCCTCACATTCTGAGAGAGAATAATCATTTGAGGCATTGAGAGAAGTGGGTTTCAATGGGCTTAACAAATCCTAACTCAATTAATGTTTCCCCCATCATCTTAACCTTCTCATGATCAATCTTCCTTGCACTCTTGGATGTCTTCTCTAAGGACCCTTTTCTAAAAGCCTTCTATTGTAATCCTAATGTGGGTGTAGGTCTAGTATCTTTTGTACTATCTATCCTCCCCTTATAGGTAAGGAGAGTAGAATTTGAGTTATCTAAATATCCCCCCAGTTGTGTCCCCCCCCATAACACAAAAATCCTTCTCTAGAGATGGTTCATCCAGATGAATTTTTTCACCTTGTTTCTCTTTTGGTAGCTAAACTAGAATCCTTACCTCCTCAATCTTGGGTCTCCTATTAAGCCCCACCCCCAAAGATCAATTCATCTATAATGTCTTCCTCCTATAACTTTTCATCAAGAAGATTAAACCTATTAAAAATCTCATCGTTCTATTTATCCATCCAAGTTCTTTTCTTCTCTTTTCCCTTATTGTGGGTCTTAACAAGAAAAAATCCCTTCTTATCTACATGTCCCTCAAGCTTAAGGACCTTACCCTTATCTTCCTTAGGGGTAGATGCAGCAAAACCCAATGGTTGAGATAATTTATTTCGAGGATATTTGTGTTGTAAGTGCCCATATTCATGACATATCTTGCATCTAAGGTAGGGTTTCATAATCCAACTATTAAACCCATGAGGTAGGCCCCAAGAAAATTTCCATAGAGTCTATCAATGGATTGTTAAGATTTACCTCAACACAAATATGTGCATAAGATATTACCTTAAAATCTTGAGTCTTTATAGCCGAACCTACAAGTTTCCCCAACAGTAGTGAAATTGAGTAAAGAAATCCTCTCTCCAAAATTCCAAATGGAGCCTTGGCAGACAAACTTGCACTGGTACCCAAGAGGGGATCTACTTAGTAAAATGAAAACCTATATGCTAGGGCTTGATGAAGAGATCCATATGATTAAAGAAATATGGACCACCTTTAAACACATTTTCCCTATCTATCATATTTGAAAAAATTACCAAAAAATAGTTATTAGTAGCCAAGAGAATCTCCATGTTCCCCTCAGGATTCTAAATCTGATGTGCTCATGATTCCAACACTGGAAGAGAAAGACAAAGGTCCAAAAACTTAAAAATGAGAGCATGCTTTCTCTAGTATTCTACACCATTTTAAATCTACTCAGGTTGAAAAACCAAAACTATTTGATCGCCTGATCTCTCCAAAAATCCATTCACCTTTTTTATTCGAATCATGCCTTTTAAAGAAGAAGCAACCTCGGTTGGGGGATTATCAACATGACCCTTGGCCCCCATTTGCACTGACATAGACAAATCAACCACCTCCATATCAAAAAATAAGATCTGAAAAGAGGGAAACTCTGGTTGCCCCCAAAGAAAAAATTGAAGAAGCCCTAACCCTATGCATAGTGAAAACTCAAAGACCACACACCCCAGGTCTAGCCCTAGTTGACACCTAACCCTATGCTTCACACCAATGGCCAAAAAAAGGGCCCCTGTAGACTCCTCTCACCCCCTCACCCCCACGTTGACCACCAATTGCAACCTAAAAATAGAGGACACCACACCCTATAGCCAGAAAGTAGAGGAAGTCAAGGAAGAAAGCAAGCTAGGTCACACTTACCCTAGCCTTGTCTCGATTGGAGCATGCAACTCCTGCATTCTCCCATCCTTTCACCATTGCATATGTCTAAGTTGGTACAAATTTTTAAATAAGAATTTCTATTAGTTTTATTTTACATGTATTATGTAGCTCATAATATATAAGCAATTTTTTTATTTAAATTTAAATTGTTAAAATTAAAAGTAAAATTTTAACTAATTACTAAAGGCAAACTACATGGAACTTGTTAGATATCTAATGAAAATCACAAATGATACAAGAATTTATTTTATTTTTTCCATTTTTTGTTTATTTATTATTAATTCTTAAATAATAACAAAAGACATTACTATCTTAATTTTCCTACAAAATTCTTATAAAGATGGGCCTTTTAAGTATTAACTCATTCATCTACTAGTAAGTCCTTAAATAAGATTTTTATTAAGTATATATTTAAACTTATTGTACCTCTATAGGATTTAAAAACATTCATTATTAACTTTTAAAACCTTTGGGTAGTTTATTAGGTGTTAAAGTCATATGGTTAAAGCTATACATAATATAATGAATATGTATTATATATAATTAGAAAAGACTATTAAATTTATAAAACTTAAATTAATTCAACTTTAACCTTAATCAATATGAGACCCCTAACACTAACCGTCACCCTTATCTTCATGTTCACCATAAAAAATATTTTAAATATTATATATTTAATTTATAGTCATAATTTATTAATGGAGATTAACTATTAACTATTATTTTATATAAATTAATTGTTAATATGCTATAATTAATATTATATTAAAAACAATAATGTCAATACATTTATATTTTTATATAAACTCATCTATTGCATTTTTTTTACATACTTATATAAAATAAGATTTATTATTGATCATAGATATTGCAATAAATTTGTTTAGACAACTCCTAAATTTTCACATTATTCTAATTTTCTTATTTATTCGTCTTTTATTTTGAATATTTTATTTATTAAAATTAAATGACTTTTTTTTTCATTTGTCAAGTTTAAGCGTTTTATAACTAGCACTTTATATGAAGAATATGCAAAACTTATGCCCATAAACACTTAATGGTGAAGTTGTCTTTTTTTTTAATCATTTAATAGCCATTAAATCATGAGGTTGATGTATTATTCCTTACTATTTTCATGTTGAAATTAATGTCATTGTTATATCATGTTAATGATGGCATTTGACCATTTTGCATTGATGTTATTCTACCACTTTGCATTATATTCTCATTTTTTCTCTTCTTTCCATGATGAGTTGGAGTGACAATATGTACACAACTATTCATTCCCTTCCTCTTGATCTGTCATTAAATTAAATAAACTTTTAAGAATATAAAAAATCAATATAACCAAATGAAACCAAATGGAAAAAATCCAAAAGAGTGAGGTGTTGTTCCTTTAGAAGATGCTATCTTGTGAACTGTTAGAATGGTTTCTTGCCCAAAATGAGACCTTTTATCAAATTCATTGACCTTGCAAGGGATATAACCCTCCATGACTAATTGTTGCATTGATTTGTTAATCTATGAATTATTCTAGTGAATCACTACATATAACATCCCTAAAATAATTTGAAACAAACTGGGTCAACTCAAAAATAGATTAGTATTAATCTCGTCTAATTCTAATCAGCTCTCTACTTTTAGAAGTAATGTCAATAATCAAATTCTTATATTTTAGTTAGCCCTAAGAATAAATTATTGTATGAGATCCACATAATGCTATTAACTCTTTCATTTTGAATTTCTTACTTAGCTAGATCTAATGGTTTCTATTTGAACACATGTTGAATTGATATTCTATTAAGGTTTTTATAAATATTAGACTCTCCTATTAAAATAAATTAAGGATTACAGTTGTATCACTTGAAGTTAGGATTAAATAGGATTAGAATAATTGAAACGTTAAAAAAAAAAATTATAATTATATTTTAAAAATCTTAACTATTAATTTTTTCTTTTCATATAATTACTTTAGTGTAAACTTAAATATAGTTATTACTCTAAATAAACTTAAAATCGCAAGCTACATAAGATGAACTTTTAGAATTTCTTACATAGATTTTCAAATCATAGATATATAATAGATAGAATAAAAATAGTATTTTTTATTTTTCAAATACTTACAATCTTTCACTAGTACATTTTGACTCATGTTTTGACAAAAATTGGTCAAATTTTCAACTCATGTTGGTCATTTTTTGACAATCTATTTTGTCATCAAAACTTCAACCAATTATTGTTAGTGTCAAAATTTTGATGATGCATTTCCAATCAAAAATGGCCTCCCTTGCTAATAAGAACATTGGTTTAAATTTTGACCAAGTTTTGTCAAAATTTTGACCAATGCATCGACCAAGATTCCAAACCCATGATGACATCCTAGTCAATGCTTTGGACCAAACATGGTCAAAATTTTGACCAATATAAACACTCATCGCCATGACTTATAGTGATACAATATCATTATCGATCATTGCTATAATGATTATATTTGTTTTCCATTTGTCGATGATCATTATATCTTATAGTGATAAGCCTCCTTTATCACTAATTGCTATATTATTTTTTGCAATTTTTTGCATAGCGATAAAGGGAATCACTATATGTCATATCAATATGCTTTCCTCATTCCTCATTGCTATATCAAGATTAGACCTTTTTTGTATAGCAATAGAAGAGTTCTCTATATTCTATAGCAATATCTCCTCCTTTTCGATCACTGAAAACACTCATCACCATGACTTATAGCGATACAACATCTCTATCACTCATCACTGTAATAATTATATTTTTTTTCCATTTTTTGATGATTGCTATATTTTATAGAGATAAGCCTCCTTTATTACTCATCACTATATTGTTTTTGTAATTTCTTCACATAGCGATAAAAGAGATCACTATATGTCATAGCAATACACTTTCCTCATCACTCATCACTATGTTAAGATTAGGCCTTCTCCATATAGCAATAGAAGAGTTCTCTATATACTAAAGTGATATCTCCTCCTTTTTTATCAGAAAAAACACTCATCAACATTACTTATAGAAATACAACATCTCTGTCACTCATCGCTATAGTGATTATATTTGATCTCTGTTTGCCGATGAGTGTTATATGTTATAGCGATGAGCATCCTTTATCACTAATCACTACATGTTTTTTTTAGTTTCTTTTCATAGCAATAAAAGGGGTTGCTATATGTCATAGTAATATACTTTCCTCATCACTCATCACTTTGTCAAGATTAGGCCTTCTTCGTATAGCAATGCAAGAGTTTGCTATATTCTATAGCAATATAGTACCCAAAATCTCTTTTGACCATATTGTGATGGCTATAGTGTATCCTAACTCATGAAGCCTAATCATTGTAACTATAGAGGTATGTGAAACATTGAACAAAGAAATAACATTTCTATTGATTGAGGTTTTTGACATGCCTATGCAAAATAAATCTCATTAACAGTTAAACAAAATGTTGAATGATGGATTCCAATGCTTATTCGATGGTTCGAGTGAGGCAGGATGTCAAAGAAATATATAGAGAAGTCAAGGTAGGGTTTGGATCAAACTATTATGCGTATAAATGTGTCAAATTACATAATGAAAATATGGATGAAATTGTTATGCATTTTCAATATTATGACTTGTTAACAATATCAAAATATGGATGAAACTATAATTAGTTTTGATAATACTCATAATGACCAAAAACACTCATCAAGATACTAACCCTAACCTAACTACCCAATAATAATATAAAATACTATTAAATCACCTACAACCAATCAAAAGTGAGTTAGTAGCTATGTTATGGAAGATTTTTGCAGGTTGCATCAAATATCTAATATATAAGGTGATATGTAAATTTTTGTGTTTGGATTTGATTGTTTATGTTTTTTTAGCATCAATATTTTAGATCACGCTTCATGATCCATCATTAGGATGAGAGAATGTATTGAAAAGTGAAATATACAGACCAAGCCCAACCAAAGGGAAATAAAAAGAAAAAGAGGATTGATCTACATATTTCACTTTTTCATTCTTTATTTCTCTTATCCTAATGATGGATTGTATTTTTTCTTAACTTACAAAGAGAAAGGGCAACCAATTTCACTCAATCTATCTTAATCAAAATTTCAAGAGTTCAATACTTGAAATTTGAAAATAGAGGAATGTTAGCAATTAGACTTCCATGCCTCTATGATTTAAAATATAACTAATTTATAAAAAGAGTGAGGTTGTGAATTTTGGGTCAACTTCTGACACTCTCAAGCCCAACAAGTCACTAAATAATCTATATGTACACAATTTACCTAAAAAATAGGTCTCCCAGACTCCTTTCCAAATATTTAGTTCCATTGCATCTATTAAACAAGTGTTTGTCATTCCATTTATTATAAAATTGATTTATACTACTTTACATGTTCATAATTTCTTAGCTCCTGTCTATAGTTTCAATTTATCTTTATTGGGGTGTTATGCTTAGCAAGGTATCGTGACAACTATGATAAAAGAAGTTAGTAGTTTTTGGAAGACCTTAATAAGGCTTGAGTTAATAGGAGTTTCTTTAGCCCAAAAAGAGAAATCCATGATGAAGCTCTCATGGTAGAGAGTGGATAGCTACATTTGGGTAGAAATAACATTCTATGAATATCAAATTCATGGATCAGGATTAGCATCGTAAAACCCTTTACTTATAAACCTATGATGGTTATAACTTGGTAGAAATAGCCTCTTAAAAGCTTCTAATTTCAAACCTTTTTTTTTTTGCTCAAATATGTCCTAACCTTGTTAAAAAGGAAATGTTACCCTATAGAAAACAACTATGGGGAATAACCTATTAAAATAATCCAATTGGTTTTTACTATCAAACTGACTACTTTTCACAATATTCACCCAAGCATTAATGTATAATATGTCAAAGTGTCTTTCACAATGGAAGATGAATTGAGCTCATAGAATGAGAAAAAAATCCAATAGAGTGCTCCCAAATAAAATCTTTAATCCACTACGCTACTATAACTTAAACATACTAAAATAGTAGGAAGAGTAAACTATTAAAAATGAAAATGAAAAAAGAAAATAAAAACTGCCCATAATGGAATGGAACTAGTTGAGTGAATTGAAAAAGAGATCATGATTGACAATTACTTCATCATATTTAATAGGAGGAAAGGGAGAAGAAGGTCATGTTTCTCAAGACACACAATCAATGACAACCATAGCTATAGCCTCAACCTTAACCTTAACTTCAGCCTCCTCTCTCTCTTTTTCCTTCTCTGACTGATTGGGATTGTAACCTTGTATATGGTTTTAGACTTGTTAAAACAATGTTTTCTCTATAAATGCCACCATTTTCCCCCTAATGTAATTCAAAGTGTTCATCACTACTTTTTGCAATAACACTGCCTTAAATTCTAGCATCGAGCTAGTTATGCAAAGAACTATTAAGATATATAACAATAACAAAAATAAAAACATCCCCATTAAAAAAATTGGACATTAATCTTTTACCCTTATCTAGAAGAAATAACATACCATATTCATCGATCAAAGCATCATAGTCATAGCTTGTAGTAATAATGGGGTCTCCTATTGTACGAACAAAGTTGGTTCTATTGGAAATATTCAAGACTATGCCAAGTTACTAAGAGGGGAGGGGTGAATTACTAACTTCTAAAACTTCTACCAATTTTAATAAACCAATAACCATTCAATTCACCACATTTGATCTAATTGCATGCATGAGAAACTGAAAATATAAAAGCATCCACAACACTTGAACATAATGATTTGGTGACCCAGAAACCTTTCAAATAGAAAGTAAAATTGGGATGGAAATGAAACCCAGAAACTTTACTACTGCAGTATAAAGTTGGCCTATTAAGGCTTACATTGATCACTTCTGATGATCTACCCTATTAGGAGCAAAGAGGAATACCAGGCCCACCTTTTGAGAGGATTTACAAACATACAATAAAGTATGCACTTGGTAAAGAGATTTAGAAAAGACTGTTAGGTCTACCTTGTTAAAGGATCTTGACTAGTTCACCTATTAGGATGAAGTAGTAGATCTCTGAATTTGAAACTAAGTTTTTTGATAGAGATTCCTTGATGTATTGATCACCTTTTTGTAATAGATTTGTCTTTGTTGCTCCTTATGCTTATATGGCCTTCATAAATCTTTATTTGATGCTTACATTTGCATTCTTTCACTTGCATTACATACACATTACATTCCATACCACTTTTATATGATAAAATACATCACATATATATATCAAACCAATTTTCAAAATTACAAAATTAGCCATGACACAAGTTAACACAAATATGACAAAGTCAACAATATGAAGATACTTGGGTTCTAAAGACTGACTTGGTGAGGTTCTAATACTCGATATCCACTATCATTAGTTGGCATCATCATGCTCTTGGTGAACATAGAAGCTCAGTCCATACTAATCACTTTCAAGTAATCTTGAACTTGGTCTGTACTAGTGACTCGGTAGATATTGTGCAACTTGGAAAACATTGAATCACTTGGTTACTATGGAGTGGCTTGGTCAACACTGTCTTCACATCACATGAACTAAGAAATCAATAGACACAAAGCCACATGAACTACAAACTCAATAACCACTGATAAACTTGGTATAGATTGAATTTCTTAGTTTGCACTCCTGAACTTCACACTACCTGAATCTGCTCGATAACCACTAGAAATAGTCCAAAGGACTCAGTAGCAACTGTAGAAGCTCAGGGGCTACTGAATTATATGGCAAGCTCTATAAATTTTTCAATGAGTTTGGTAGCTATATAGAATCTAAATAAGTGTGTCACTAATAATAAACTTGACTGATATATCAAAAATCTCCCTCTTTGGCATTAGTGACAAAACACTTATTACCCAAAGTTGAATACCTTGTATTCATCACCATGTGATACTAGCTTGGTTTATTTTTGAGATTTTTCAAAATTGATCTTTGTAAGATATATACAAAGTATATTTATATCATAGCATATATCTTCTCATACTATGAGATATCTTTTATGTACATAAAAGTTTTCTTCTTATACACATATCTCCCCCTATAACTCTGCTCTTCTCTTTTTTAACTTCTCTCACATATCTCATCCCTTTATTTAACTCTACTCTTCTCCCCCTTTTTGACAGTAATGCAAAAGGTTTATTCAATATATTTACATGAAGATACTAAAATGAGATAAGAAGTCAAAGTGTACCTTGAGGGTAATTGCCAAACTTTCCTCCTAGTTTTCCTATAGGACCTTACATGTCTGAATGACAATTCATACTTCTACTAAAAGTTCAATCATGTGATCAACAAAAAATAAGTTGTTGTCCTAGATCAGGGTCTTTGCATAAACAATGTGTTTTTGCATGGAATCCATGATAGGAAGGATCATATTTTGGATATCAATCAGTGTGGAAAGGATCCTTGCTTCTTCTCTTAACAACTTTGCTTGCATATTTGACAAAAATTCGATCTTCTTAAAATGTGCAAAGTTTGAACTAGGGTCAAGTTGCAATTGCTGAGCACTTTCCTTGAGATCATTATCAATTTTGGATAATTTGTAATTAACTTCTTTAGTATACTCAGTGACATCACATAGCTTAGCAAAAAGTGATGACACATTAGAATAGGATGCCTCAAGATTGACTAAAATTGTTGATAATTCAACTTGGTTAATAGAAATTTGCTCCAACACTTTATTATTGAACTTATTTTCTATTTTTTCAATCAATTGCTCTTGTCCCTAAGTGTCCTCTTTAAACTTTTGAATTGCCTCTTCAAGCTAGAACAAAATTGGCTGAGAAGAATCAATGTCAACTCCAATAGCCTCAGTCAAAATGTTAGTAGCATCATCTAATATCTTATATTCGCTATCCCTTTCTTTCCTCAATTTTTGCTACTTAGCCTTTTTCTGAAGAATTTCACCAACCATTTGCATTTGATTTGTAGAAAGATTGTAGAAATCCCATTTGGGAATTTCTATTTCCTCATCTAGATCTATATCTTCTTCTATTTCCTTTCCTTTTGAAAACATTTTACTCGATTGAAACTTAGGTTCAACTATCCTTGTACTTATTGCCTTAGTACCTTGAATGGAAACAATGGTAGATATACTCAAGCTTGCAATAAAAACTGTTATAGCATTGACTGGTGGAGTACTAAAAAAGATGCTAGAATAATCTAAAATTGATGAAGCTAGAATTGAAGTAGACAAAATTGGAGTGCTTACCATGGATGAACTCAAAAATGAAGAAGTCAAAATTGGAGAGGAGATGGCTGAAGAAATCAACTCGACCAAAGGAGTAACTTGTAACTCAGTTGATGAAGTGGAAGTCACTTTTGTCATTGATATGCTGAGCTATGTTGGTGCAAAGAGTGATTAGACATTTGATGTATCTGATGTAGTCACAACCACACTTGCTGAAGTTGTCTCCATACTTGATGTTGTCAAGGGTTTTCTAGGGGACTGAGGAAGTGAGGAAATGACTATAGTTGTTATCTTTATTGGGTTTGTCTCCTCATCATCTTCCTTATCTTCCTTGGTGGCATTTTCTCCTTGCCCCTCTTCTTCTTCCTTTTCTTTAGCTAATTGTTCCTTATATTCTTCATAATCAATAGTAACATAATCAGTTGTTCCTTTTTCATCCTCTTCATCCTTACCTTCTTCTTCATCATCATCCTTTACATCTACTAGGAAGTCACTTGGTTTATGCAGATGATAAATGTTCTTCCACATGTTTGTAGCATTCTTAACTACATGCTCTATATCTTTGATCAAAATTAAACATGTATTAAACCAAAGAGTCATTTTATCTTCATTTTTGTTTAAAGACTCTTTTACCTTAGAATAAGTCATGCTTGGTAGTAACTACCTCAGGGTTTGTGTAGAAATGTCTTTTGTTGTTTGCATTGCAAAGTTCCATCTTGGCTTTATTTTCTCTAGCAATTCATTAGAGATTTGAGAGGTGATTTGATCTAGTGAATACTTCCATTTTCCCATTTTGGTCAACACTAGTTCTTCAACTTGTTTCTACTCAACCTCTTTCCTTTTCTCATACTTCAAAGATTTGAAGTTTTTTATACTAGCACATTTTTCCATTTGTTTCAACTTTTCCTAGAAGGTGGGAAGAGGTCTACTAAGGACAATATCACTTCCTTTCTTCCTAGACCTCCTTGTGAAGACTGCAATGGATTCCTTTGGAGGCATGGTGATGATCACCTTGCCATTTTTCTTCAAAGGTTCTTCTTCTTCTTCTATTTCTACTTCATCCTCTACCTACTCTTAATCTTCACCTTTTCCCTCAGTTAACATAAGAGGTGCACTAGATTTCAGTTTTGCTATCCTCCTCTTTCCTTTGTTAACTGCCTGAGGTAGCTTTATTTCAAGCTCTATTCTTTTCTTTGCTTCATCATAGGTACCAAAGTAAGGGGCCTTGGAATCCATAGTTTCATTGAGAATGGCTTCAATGATATCCTTGGTCTCATCAATGCTTACTTCATATCCAAGAGGCTTTACCCATATAGTTCTAGGCTTGACTACCTAGATGTATACTTTGTCACAGTCAACCATAAAACACACATCATCTTTGTAATCCTCAACTAACTTCTTAGGTATGCTAAACCTATTGTGCATTTTGTCTTTAAATACATCAAAGTAGTTGTCCATGATGTTGCCATAGTTTTCTCCCATTTCTACAATGTATTCATTAATTTGGTGCAATACTGGCACATCATTTCTCCAGACCATAGTGCCTTTAGAAAGGAAAAACTTTTGTACATAAAAGAACAAAAATGTTAGCAAAGAACCAAATTTGCAAGGATTATTCTTGGAGGTTCTAATTCTTTCCATATTTTTGTTGAATTGCCTCAACAACAACTTAGCAAGGTGATAAGACAAGTTATTTTTCACCACTTTGTAAGCCAAGTCCATAGCTTCACAAGATACACTCTTAAGATGGCTTGAACTATATATCTTGTGAGCTATAACAAGTATACCAAACTTGAGTTTTGCATATACAACACTACTAATTTTCATGCCTCTACCATCCCACCCAGCTAGGGTTTTCATTTCCAACTTAGCTCGACCTAAGGTTTTGGTCATTTTGGCTTTGGTGAGCATGGGAAGACTAGTGATTTGATGAATCATCTTTTGGTTATCAATATTGGCTGCTCCAACCATAATTGACCACTATGCACCTAGCTAAGAATATACCTAATCCATTTAACTTGAAACTCATGGGGCATATAGGGAATGTGGGTTAAACCTTTTGTTTCCAAATGCTAATGCTTGGGTTTGAGGGTTCCATCAACACACAATTGAGCTAGGGCATCATATATTTCAAGAGTACTAATTTTTTGAATTCTGCATTTAAAGTGAGTTCTAATGTCATTAACAAGGAGTACCTTGGGAGGGATCTTTAATTGAGCTCTACTAGGGTCTAGGGTTTCTGCAACCATGAGCACAAGCTTGAATTTTGGCACCTTCCACTCAACACCTTGAACCAACATATCAGAACATTTCTTTGCCTTGTTGCTGCTGTTGGATTCCATTTTCACTCAATAGATTAAGAGAACTTCGAAAACAATTGCAAGAAATTCACTCAAGTCACTTGATCACGCAAAAAATAGCACTTCACAATAACTCTTTGAAAATTAATGATGAAAAAATGAATTCACTTTCATGCCTTTTTGCTAAAAATGTTCCATTAATGCTTGGTATGGTGGTAGATGAGTTAACATAATGCTTGGTAGGCTATCATCCACTACTTTATCTTGATCACTCGATGAAGTCTTCATGACTCAGTATTCATAAGTGGCTATGTTACTCCCAACCTTTTTTAGTAGAGTCTATGACTTAACCTCACTCGGTAGAGAAGGTAACTCGGTAATAACTGATATAGAACTTTCTTAGTGATCCCTTTATATCTAGCATACGAATTTGGATCTTTGTCATCTTTCAATTGGAACTATTTCTAATGTTCTCTTTGATAGCCTAGTTCTAGTTCTTCCTTAAGAACTTAATTAGAAGTGGTAGAATCACTAGTTCTTGAGTAATTTGATCATCATTACTCAAACCAGTATCCTTGATAGACTTAGGAATCCATTGCTATCTCATCTGCTTTCAAATGTTATTAGCTTTTTCCTTCTTCTCACCTTCAATCTTACCAATGTTCATATAATTTTTGGCAATATGACCAAGCTTCATACAAATGTAACATCTTATAGTGGTATCCTCTTTTATCATATGATGTTTAACACAATTCATACCAATGTGTCCATGTTCTCCATAGTAATGACATCTACAATAGGTATTGTAATCCCAACCAAATATTGCTTTCACAATTTTCTCTACAGGATTCAATGTCTTTGTTTTGCATTATGATGCCTTGTGTCCATACTTCTTTCATTTATGATAGTTGCCTTCAAATTTTGGTTTCTCTTTGCATTCATTGGCCTTGTAACCATGTTGATTGTAGTTGTAGCATTTTCCATTAATCCAACATTTGTTAGATGTATGACCTATCTTACCACAGTGATTGCAAGTAGGTCTTTGATTCCTTTGAGCACCTTGTTTGGAGGATTCACCTTCTTCTTTATATCCAATTCTTGCTTTTTCTTTTTTCCTATAAAGGTTTTTCTCATTTAGTTGAACCATGTCTACTTGAGATTTCATCATTTTTTCATTGATTGTCATTTTTTAATCTTTCACTGATTTTCTTTTCAAATCTTAGCTCATTTCTTATTCTTTCATTGATTTGTCTTTCCAAATTTAGATCATTCCTTAATATTTCACTGATCTATCTTTGACTCATTATTTCCTCATTTGCATTGGATTTTTGATCCATAAGATCTACATGCTGAAGGGATTGGTTCTGGATCTCATTGTTTCTTCCATCCATTTCTTCTTTTATCTTGTTCCTCTATTTCAAGATTTCACATAGCCTCATTGATTAAATTTCTTGTTCTCTTTTCAACTTTCTTACTTCTTCTTGTAGGGAACCATTCTTCTCTAGGAGTTCTTTGATTGCATCATTTGCTTCATCTGAATTGCTTGAAGGAAAAAAATATTCAATTCTTTCTTCAATGTAGAGATGATCATTCATTTGATTTGCAAGTTTCTTTGTTCCTTTTAGGGATTGGGAAAGTTTCTCCTTAGCTTTCTTGAGTTGTGCAATGGCCATTTCTAGATCCAACTTTTCATTGTTAGTTGTCTTATCAAGTTTGAATATCTCCATATCCTTGATCTTTTGCTCAAGCTATTAAACTTTCTCTTGAGAACCACAAATCTCTGATACTAATTGTTGGAAATATTCAAGACTATGCTAAGTTACTAAGAGGGGAGGGGTGAATCAATAACTTCTAAAACTTCTAACAATTTTAATAAACCAATAACCATTTAATTCACCACATCTAATCTAATTACATGCATGAGAAACTGAAAATATAAAAGCATCCACAACACTTGAACACAATGATTTGGTGACCCAAAAACCTTCTAAATAGAAAGTAAAACTGGGGTGGGGATGAAACCCATAAACTTTACTAATATATTGTAAAGTTGGCCTATTAAGGCTTACATTGATTACTTCTAATGATCTTCCTTGTTAGGAGAAAATAAGACTGTTAGGTCCACCTTGTGAGAGGATTTAAAAACATACAATGAAGTATGCACTCGGTAAAGAGATTTAGAGAAGACTGTTAGGTCTACCTAGTTAAAGGATTCTGACTAGTTCACCTATTAAGATGAAGCAGTAGATCTCTAAATTTGCAACTAAGCTTGTTGATAGAGATTCCTTGATGTACTGATCACATTTCTATGATAGATTTGTCTCTACTACTCCTTATGTTGAAATAGCCTTCATAAATCTTTATATGCTACTTACATTCGCATTCTTTCATTTGCATTACATACACATTATATTCCATACCACTTTGATATGATATAATACATCACACACACATATGTATATATCAAACTCATTTGCAAAATTACAAAGTTAGCCATGACACAAGTTAACAAAAATATGACAAAGTCGACCAATATGAAGATACTCAGGTTTTGAAGACTGACTTAGTGAGGTTTTGATACTCAACATCCACTGTCACTGCTTGGCATCATCATGCTCTTGGTGAACGTAGAAGCTCATTCCATACTAATCACTTTCAAGTAGTCTTGAACTTGGTCTGTACTAGTGACTTGGTAGATATTGTGCAACTTTGAAAACACTAGATATTGTGCAACTTTGAAAACACTGAATCACTTGGTTACCATGGATTGACTCAATCAATAGTACCTTCACATCACATGAACTAAGAACTCATAGACATTGTAATGCTTGGTAACCACTAGCTTTGCATCACATGAACTATGAACTCAATAACCACTGATAAACTTAGTCTACACTGAATTGCTCAGTTTGCACTACTAAACTTCACACTAACTAAATCTACTCGGTAACCACTAGAAATAGTCCAGAAGACTCGATAGTAACTATAGAAGCTCAGTGGCTACTAAATTACATGCCAAACACTATAAACTATTCAATGAGCTTGGCATCTATACAAAATCTAAATAAGTTTGTGTCACTAATAACAAACTTGACTAATATGTCAACAGGTTCCTCCATGATATTGCAAATTATGTAGCTCAAACATTAATTCTACATATGATGTTGATGAAAGAGTTATAAATTATTAATGTTGTATGCTCCAATAGGTATCTCACATCATTCACATAATTTGATAGAGATAATACCTTCTATATGTTTAAAAAGTGTTCTACCCAATATATTTTAAAGATGTAATATACCTATATATGGAGCATAAATGGAAATGAACAATGTCTTATACAATAATTAACTAAATGATTATCTAAAGGATTGATGTTGACTAAATTCTTCTAGAATTCTCATTAAATTATGACCTTGTATGACTACTATATTTTTCAAAACTTTAAGACATCTTATTAAATTGGAGATCTCTGGAATTTGGTGCACCCTAAAATGATTAACTCTCTCAAGTGCACAAGAGCCTATTTAACATAAAACATTCATAAATTAGTAAAACATTTAACTTATAGATTTAAGAAAGTTGAAAAGGAAGATACTTACATTGTTGTCACCATTCTACAACTATTTCAATTGATGTTTACAAGATAACCAATATTCATAGAGATTTTAACCTCATAATTGCATGAAACCCAACATTAAAATCAAAAGATTTTTCCTTTGAAACTCATCTACAAAGATTTGCAAGTTAAATAGTAGAACTCACCAAGCTAAAAGAACCAAAAGTACTTAGCAACTCTGCAAATACATCCATGTAACCATTCCAATAATGAAAAAGTTAGAGTATTAAATGAATCAGTAAAACAATGCATTTAGCATAGTGATGAATCCAAGAACTATTTGAACAAAATGTCATATTTCTCTTCGTAAAAAATAATCAAATAATCAATTAGTCCATTAGTCCTATTCAAATGAAAAAACAACATGACAAGAAATTTAACTTTATTTTTCTATGTTTTTCAATGCATTTTTATTTTTCATCATTTCCTTTAAGTGTTAGTATGACTATAATACCCAAAGAAGCATTAGAGAAAAACAATTTCTAATGTTGAGAGAACAATTAAAATTCATAAGAGATGTATGCCTATTAAGAATTGGTCAAGATAAATGGTTCTCAAATGATAAAATGATTGTACATAAGTCACCCCATGAAGACAATGGATGGCTCCTACTAAACATATCTATGAGCAGACGCTTTGGTCAAATTGGTAATGAGCTCTAATGGCATAATTTTGAAGGCAACTTTGGGGTATAATATACACCACATGGATGCTAGATATGGTACATATCTATGACCAAAACCTTTCATCACATGGCCCATAGTAAGCTATGCAAGCATAATTCTAGAGGAGACTTGTAGTTTATAAATTTATCATGCTTGTACTTGTTAAGGAATATGGATCTATGACAGAGATTTTTAATAGTCTTGTACTAGTAGATT